>VXAZ01006908.1:543741-616792 GCA_013399875.1 Gymnorhina tibicen
TTTAAATGGATTAAAGAGGAAAGAACAGTTTGTGATATTACAGTTTTTACCACGACCTGGAGAAAGCATTTTTAAGCTTCGCGCTGGGTGCCCTCCGCCCTCTTTTCCCGCCGCCATGTTCCGCTCCGTCCCACATGAGTTACTTTCTCTTTCTGCCTCACCTTGAAGCTGCCGTGATTTTCTTCAGGCTTTATGTTGGAGAAAAAGCCTCTTTCCCTTTATGCTGCTTGCTCCTCAGCCGACTCAAGCTGCGTTGGTTACAAAAAGCTGCATCGGCTCCCGCCGGATCTGTGCGGGGCTGCGTGAGGGGGAGGGGGAAGGAAGCCCGCCGGTCTCCAGAAGGCGCGCTGCACGGTCCCAGCTGCCTGTTGTTCAAGGCTGACCCCGGGTGCCCTCCGGAGCCAGGACGGCTTTTCCGGCGGCTTTTTGCCCTCGCCAGGGAAGGGGCCCCGGCCCGGCCCCACCACCCGTCCGTGGGAAGTCAGAACAAAAGAAAAAAGGGATTTCCCGTGCTTGCACGGGCTTTAAATATGCAAAATTGCAAAAGCGTAATTGCCTCGGGAACTTGTTCATCAACTCGGGTTCAACCTATTACAGGAACACAGCTTGGCATCTCAGAGGAACAGGACTAGGAGTCTGTGTACCCTTCCTCATAGAGTAAATGTTATAGATGAAATAAAATTAATGTGCTTTTCCTCTTGTAAAGGTACAGGGAAAGTCTTTATAGCAAGAAATAGAAATGTCTTCAGAGTGAGAAGCACCTCTATACAGGCAGCAAGCTTTCAACTTTCTGGTACTCTATAGCCCCATGATCTTTAGGAGAGAGGAGTTTTATTCATATTCCCTCTATATAACCTGTAGAACAACACCAAACCACACAATTAACAGTCAAGGTACAATAGCTATGATGATGCTAGGGCCAAGAATAACAATTTCTGTTCTGTTTTTCTGTTCTGAGAATGCATGATGCAGTTGCACATTGTACAAATTTTCCTCTGTTGGAGAGAGGGGGACTTTTCCTTGGTTAGTTGAATTTAGGAGAGTATCAGTCCATTTCCTATTTGGACCAACCTTTGGCCAATAACAAGAAGAAGAGCAAAAAAAAGGATGTTTGTGGAAATTTAATTATTTTTAATTTGCAAGGCTCATCCATGAGCTTGTTGGAATATTGATGAGAAGCAGGAGCTGTCACATCTGTACCAGCTCAGGTGATGAAACAGACCTTGTCTCATCATCATTTTTGTCACGTTTCCTGCTTGTGCACTGTATTCCCCTCACACTTGGTGTGTCTTAGATTTCTGTTGCCAGAGACATATTTAAATAAAATAAACCAGCGTGCTATTCCTTAATTTTCATATATATGGGGATTAGATTAGAATCCATTAACCAAATCCTCTGTATTACTTTAATATTTCTTAAAATATGTGTTCTCCATATATTACCTATATAAGAAAATAATTTTTACAATATGAAAATTATTAATAATTTGAATATTTTAATATATATACAACATAAATATGTATGTACTCTATTTAGAAATATATATGAAGTTAATATGAATATCTGTGGTGTATTTGCAAGCATTTAATATTCATTAATTAAAGATGATAAGCGGTTTTACTTCCAATTCTTGCTCTGCCATTAACTCTGTATAAAATGCGTTTTTGTGGTTACTAAATTTAAGCTTCTAAATGGACATTTTCTTTATTTGTAACAAAGGGTGACATATCAGAGTGGGGCAGCTTTTTGCTTGAAAAATCCAATTCTTAATCTAGCTAGCCCATGTCATTCCTTTAATAAACTGATCAAGCTTGATCTTAAAAGATCTGGGCTCCTTGCTTGTATCTCATAGCAAAAGACCATTCTAGGACCTTCTGCTCTAACAGGGACCTTCTAATTGCCTGTTCTAACTTATTCTTAAGTATTTTCTACCCATTTGTTATTGTGCTAGTGCAATCCTTACGTTTACATCCCATTTTTGAGGGTGGGTTTGCTTTCTGACTCGTTTTTTAGGTTGCATTACTGAACCTCTGTCTACTTTCAGAACGCAGATTTTCTGTTCTTCAAAGACCATATTAGTGGCCATTTTCAGCATTTTGTCCACTTTGAGTTCATCTCCTTGTCATGATAGACAAAAAAAACTTACAAGAGCCCAAGCGATATGACGAGTGATCTTTATTTAATTGTACTAACACATCTCTATTTTTACTGGAGATAAGTGTGCTTTCCAATTTGCCATGGCTGGGGAGAGGATAGAAGGAAGTGTTGATGGACATTATGCATGTTGTAAGAACTTTAAGAGGTGATCTACATAAAACCAACAGGGGAGAGCATCCAGTTCTGAATTAACTGGTTTTAGACTGCAATTAAAACAAAGTATGGTGGAAAACAGCAAAATAGTCAAAAAAAGCAGAAAGCGTGAGGTACGAAAGAGAGCATTTTTGCATGAATTGGTCTGTTCCTAGCCCTTTTCCTTTTCACTTAACCCAGCTATTGCTTGGGATTTATTGATCTTTTAAGGTGCTCTAGTGATTAGAAAGTTATTGAAGGAGTGGTACTCTGGCAGAATGAAGACAGAGTTTAATAAGTTATTCCAGAAAAGCATTTCCAGACAGTCTTTTGATTAGTTTTATTTGGTTTTTTTAACACCTAATTAATTTTTTTTAGAGAGAGAAATCTTCATTAAAGATCAAGCATATCTCCATAGTTACTTTAATTTGAATGTCACTATGATATCCTTTGAAATGCTAACAAAAAATTAGAGCAAAGTGAAGGAAGAGCAGAGTTAATATGTGAAATATGCAGGTGTTTTTTGATATTTAATCCCTTATATTTCCATAAAAATACAACATATTAATCTCTTTGGATTTTTTCTTGGGGTGTTTTGGGAGTTTTTTGGGGTTTTGGGGGTTTTTTTAAGAAGGAATTATTTCCAAATAGAGGCCCTACTTTGAAGTAATCTGAAAAACTAATAGTGAATAGTATAATTATTATTTTTGTAATAATAAATATAAAGAATCAGCAGGTTCTTAGACTGTGCATACCTCTACAAAATCTGAAAAGTCCTCTAGAACCACTCTAATGAACAGTATCTTTCATATATTTTGTCTTCTTGCCATCTTCCAAGAAAATAACCTTCAGTACTGTATGGATTCCATTGGGTATTATTCCATTCTGGATTACATCCTGGATTACATTCTGGATTACATCCTGATTACATGTTTTGAGATAAGAGGAAGTAAGGCAGCAATGTGTAAGATGCACAAATGCTGTTGTCAGCAATGGGTTGCAGTTTATAATATGGGCGTCTTTTGTGTTTTGTAGAGATAGACAACTTGTTGAAAAATTATGAGTGTATACTAAAGAGTCTGTGAGTGTGCATTGTATTAACTCTTTCTTGTTGAGTTATAGTAGAAGCTTAGTTCCCTTTTCTGTTCTTGACATTTTCATTCTCATTTCCTTCTCCTGGGCATTACTTATTTTAATGAGATTTTATTGTGCTTGTCTGGCTATCAGCATGTGGCAGCTAAGCCAGGCAGCATTCCCAATTAATTTATTTGATTGGATACAGACACAATATTATTCTAGACTTCAGTGACTTCTTCGTGGAATTATTTATAGAAGTGCCTGGGACATAATGTCAAATATCTAATGAGGAGTGGAGAAGTTGTTCATTTAAAGAAAAAAAGTACATGACATTTTATCATTTATGATTTTAATTGTGAGTGTAAAATATCTACTCTATAGAACTTGTAATTATTCAATTCAATAATTGTTCCATATGCTAATGTCATGTTCCACTATGGGGAATTGCGAGGAGTTCTTTTAAAAATGGATGGTTGGGAACGGAATGAAGCCAAACGAGGCAAACCTTGTATCTGAGAACCGTTTATTGATAACGAAAGGAGAGGGAAAAGGAGTTGCCCGAGTGAAGAGGGCTAGAAGAAACAGAAAAGAAGAAAGGAAAATGGACAAGGACTGGGGGAAAGGAGAGAGAGGGGACAGAGACCAAAGGAGAGCATTATCACCAGCGAGTCAGGGCAGTGCTGTTGGCATCCAGGCAGCGGGGCGTGCGCGCTGCCTGCCTGTGGCCGGGCTGGGTCTTAGCGAGCCTGCGCGGCTCCCGGAGGGGCGCGGCTCCACAGGCGCGGCTCCCGCGGCGACGACGCCGGGCACGCGGTGAGTGGGCGCTCGGACGGGAGAACCGGGACCCTGGGCAGGGTCGCGGTGACCGGCTGGATCAGGGCGGCAGGGCGGGCGGTGACGGCTGGATCGGCGCGGCAGGGTTGGATGCAGGCAAGGACACGGGGCAAAGTGGCAGGAAGGCGGTCAGGGGCACAGGAAGGCAGGACAGGTGCGAGGGCAAGCCAGCAGGCAGGCAGAAGGCAGGCAGGCTGGGGCCAGGGCAAAGGAGGGAGCAAGCGGGAACAGGGAAGAGTAACGAGCCCCAGCGAGCAGCAGCGAGCCCTGACGCAGTTGGTTTTTATACCCCCCTGGCCCCTCCCAAAGCCTGCCTGCCAGCAGGGACCCATTGGTCCAGTCCAACCATCCTGTGCCATCCATTGGTGGAGGGTTCCTCGCAGCCAGGTTGGAGAAGCCCCTCCACAGTGTCTCCTACTGCCTGCCTTGTGTGGGGTGTTGGCAGGTGAAGTCACCCCAGAGACGGGGCTTCCCCCACTCCTGGCTGCCTCCTGCAAGTGGCACATGTGCACCCCTCCTCCACATGCCTCTGACAGCCCTGACAACCAGAGCTGAGGCAAACAAAAATGGCTGAATTGGCTCCTCACAGCTAAAAATTGTATTTTAATACTTTGGTTTTATTCACCCTTAAATACATGTTACCCAAGCAGTTCTGATTATCCAGTAATTTGATATGATATGTTAGGAAACGGAAAGGCTTCTTTCAAAGCAAGATTTTGTAACAAATATGAAGATATGTAATATGTACAAGATCCAGCAGAGCATCACATAAGTAATGACCTATCCAATTGGAAATGCCACTATATAACAACTGTTTTTGGTTAAATTCAAAGACCTATTTTTGTTTTTCCTCCCTTGCTTTGAATGAAAAGGATACATTGCCTTGGCATTTGGCTTGTTTTGATAAAAGTTAAGAGTCTAAAAGAGAGGGTGGATAAAATACTACCCAGTTCCCTTCCTTATTGTTATAGATTGAGGCCCTAATAAATTGATAAGGAGCCAGTCCAATTAGATTAAATTAATTTATTAAGCAAGCGACAGCAAGCAAAACAGCGCTGGGCAACCGGGGGAGTCTCCGCTCCACCACGGCGCAAATTGCAGCCCCCAAGACCCCCCTTTATATACAGTTCTTAGTTTCGTTTCTTTACAGTCTCCTCCTAATTTCGTTTCCCCGTTTCAGCGTAAGCTCTCCGTTTTACGCAGGCTCCTGCTGTTGCCAGGGGGTCGTCGTTCTCCTCTGGTGGTCGTAGGATGAAGGCTCTGGGTCTTCCTCTCCTGTTCTGCGCAAGCGTATCTAAATCCTTATGTAATACACCTAACCACATCCTTTTTGCTGATGTTTCCAAGTTTCCTTGGCAAGGACCGAACCGGGCTGTTTCTATTCTCGGTTTCATCTTTACCAAACAAGGACAATGGCCTTGAATACATTCAGCAATTCCCTAAGTAATGTTAAATAATCTTCTAACTACTATTTAAGCAAAGCAATGCTAAGCAATCTTCTTTAAGTGATCTTTACAATATATGATTCCCCACATTTATCTAGGTTTAATGAACAAACAAGTATTTGCCATCTATTACACTTATCTCTCAAAATTTTCCTATCACTCTCCTTTAACTGTTTTCTAATCAGTTGTAAAATTTCTTTGGATGACTGTTTTCAGTTGGACACTTTCCTATGATTTTCTATTTAAAACCTAAATATCTAAATTCAGGTTTCCAATGCCACTCAAAGAACCAGTTACCTTGGAGAAAATGTTCACTTTGGAGCCACTAAAATCTTTCCTTTGCTTTGGCCTTTTTGCTATTGCAAGATAGAAGAAGCTGGCTTATAACACGCATCTAAATTTGAAGGGTTGAAGTTCAAGTTACTACTGGAACAGTTCTTCAGATTATTACATTTGGGAGTTATGTAGAAAAATGCATGTGTATGTGTGTATATACCTGTATATGTATATACTAATACAGACACACATATGGATAAGCCAGTGCAAAAATCTAATTTAAAAGTACCTTGAAATAAAATGTTCATTCCTTCCTAGTCCCATGTAAGAGAAGACAGGAGTGCAACTTTCCAGTGACAGTGGAGAGTGAATGAGATTCTGTGAAATTTAACATAAACATGAAGGAATATAATCTTTAAAAAAGTTACTGAAACACACAAGTCTTAAAGGAAACTGGTTTATACCTTCAGTAGAGTTTCTCTATTATCTGATGAGCATGGCTACATATGGAAGTATCTGTGTCTGCACACATATATGCGAAAATATGCACTTGCAAAAGTATTGTCCCTCTGTGCCCACTTTTAAATACCATAATATTTGATTGAAAATATATATTTAAATCATAACAATTACTACTCAGTGTTATCTTTAAAGAAATCAGTGGATCAACTTCATTAAGCAGGATATGGAAGGGTAATATATTGCAGACATTAAAAGAAGATTAATGAACTGCTAATTCTGCTTTCCCCAGTGTCTGTGTAGCTGCCACATCAGGGAACAGCAGCTCACATATTTTCAGATATAGGAAATAGATCTCAGGCTTTTCAAATAAAGTTGTTCTCTGTCTTCTATGCAGGCCAGTCTCTACATTAAATAAATCATCAGAAGCATATTCCATTTCTTTTAAAGAGAGCACAGCACTGCTCCCTATTTTTTATTGATTGCGTTTGCAGGGGAAAATTGCATCCATTCCTTGTCAAGGCCCCTAAACCTCATGTCATAAAAAAGAAGGTAAGAATGAAAAGATGGATGAAGTTCAGTGGAATTAGCCAGAAAGAATGATGTTTCATATTGTGTGATGATGAATTTTATTTTTTCATCTTGCTTGTATCATGTGAAAGGTAGCAGCTGAAGTACTCTGAAGTAGTAATCTTCAAAGACTTCTTTTAGCAGAATTGAAAATAAGCTTATTGGAGTTTTCTCCAACTAGATTTTCTGCCAATTATCAGTCAACAGCTCTTTCCTGTATGTAAGTTAACTCAAAAGAAAGACAAGTAGATATACAGAAGTGTGACTATAACACCTCTAAACATTTTATCTTAGTATAAAATGCATTTTTTTTTAACCAGAAAATAAATTTTTACTATATAAATGAGGTTAATATAAACTATCTCTCAAATTAGGGTATTCTGACAGGTGCTATGGTCTCTACTATGAGCTAGTGAAAGTACCACTGCTTTGATTTTTATGTGCCAATTGAGAATCAGGATATTTTATAAGGAACCATTTGAAAAATAGTTTTCTGCTGCTTAGGATTGGGTCTGCTTGCTTTTCTTTGGAAAGTTGCAAACCCATTGCTGTAGGCTTTAAATCAGAACTCAGAGGTATTGGTTTGAAGTTGCCTATTACCAGTGATATTGCATTCCAAAAAAACAGGGAAAAATAAAAAAGGACTTGATTTACAGCTTGCTTTTTAAAGTGCTGGGTGTATGCTTTAGCAGAAGGAAAACATGAATAGAAGTTGTGGAAAAAAACTTAAAAAAAAAATTATTCAAACTAAAATCCCCAGCACCCTTTTTCTCATTTACTGATTACTGGATTAGTTAACACAGATGTGGTTGCATTCTGTATCAAGTATATTTTTAGATAGAATGAAAAAACCCAACCAACCAACCAACCAAAAAAAAAAAGAAAAACCAACCTGGATGAACAGAGCTAGTTTGAATTACAAATACCAAACTGCTCCAGGAATGATTGCTTTAATGATCATGCAGTCATTTATTTGCGTGTCAGTCCCACCAAATAAATGGTGTCTCTGTTAAAAGCACTTTTTTTTTGTCATAATGAGAAAGTGAATTAAGAGGAAGGTGATATGTGTTGAACCTGTCGTGTGCTATTGCAGTTTAATACTGAAATGAGACTTGGGCACTTAACTGTGAATTTCTGGGGTGCAGGAATATCTGGTTTTCAGTACCTGAAAACAGATATATTACAAACTGTTAGTAGCCTTTTCCCAGATTTATTACAGTTTCCTTCTGTTAAGATATTCTGGTTTTGTTGCTTTTCTTGAGTTCCACATCATTTATTTTTTTAATTCCAGCTTTGTGTCTTGGGCCATTTGAGGGTTTTGTTTTTTTCCCTTTGCTGCAAATTCTTGGGACTTTTTAGGCTGTTGTATTTGTCTCTGGGAGAAAGTTATAGAGAAGGAGAAGGAAGGGGAGAGTGGGACATAAATAATATCATAAAACTCTTAGTTCTGACTGTAAAGCATTGTTTCCCCACAAATATTACAAACAAGATCTAGTAATCCTTATCTCTTACTTTATAGCCTAATCTCATCAAGTGTGATAAAGTCCTAAAATTATCAGTTCCAGTGTATGGATTCAACACTTCAGTATTTAGTTATTTTATTATTTGTAGACTGTCTCCTTTTTTTTTTGTGTGTGTGTATTTTCAATATATATTTGCATATATATGACTGTTTATGTGCAGAGGTGTGTGTGTACATATGTAACTCTCTGCAACACATTTCTGGGTGATATTACAGTCATATCATAAAATATGCTAAGTGGTGATGCCTTGAAGTCGCTACCTAAGAATGTAGAAGGGACCCATCAGGATCATAAGTCCAGCTCCTGGCCCTGCTCTGGACACCTCAGTCACACCATGTGCCTTTAGAGCATTGTCCAGATCCTTCTTGAATGCTGTCAGGCTTGGTGCTGTGATCACATCCCTGGGCAGCCTGTTCCAGTGCTCAACCACCCTCTGGATGAAGAACCTTTTCCTGATATTCAACCTAAATCTTCCCTGACACAGCTCCCTGCGTTTTTCTTGAGTCCCGTCACTGGTCACAAGAGTGAAGTACCTGCCCCTCTGAACTGGAAAGAGTAACATGAAAAGAAACAAAACCAAGCTGAAAATGTCTTGTCTACCTAAGTGGCAGAGGTTCTAATGACTTTATGGAGCCACTTCTGGAAGCAAGATCTGACACAAAGTCGAGATTAGAAAGTCTGTACATAATGCTTAATTGCACAGCAGGTCAAACAGGATCTAAAAGACGTAATTGAACAGTAACCATTTAAAAATGATAATTAACATCTCATGGTGCCTCAGGGAATTTTTCTTCTTTAAGTAAACATATATTTATTTATAATTATCTACTTGACAAAGAGAGAGGTATATAATACAAGCTTATTGCTTACAGGAAATCTCAAGAGTTGGAAATTTAATTTGATATTTCTTCAAAAAGCTATCTCTTGAGAGAGTAATATCTTAAAACCACTCTGAAAAAAACAGATAAACCTTTCTGCAAAACACATGGTGTAGCAATTTTCTCCTTAACCTTTAAAAACAAGCCCATAAAACTTAATGTTGTGATCTCATTTCTCTAGTACCTTTTAAAAGCCTCACTTTGGAAATGGGTTGTACACTGTTAACTTTCAATCCATCCTTATTTTTATCTTCCTTTTCATTGTAGCAGGGGGCTAGAATGTGGACCTACATACCAAATTTTGCACTATAATTCCACTCAGGTCCATTAAATGTGAACAGATTTTATTTCAGCTTGACTTGCCCATTTGCAAGAGAAAGTGAATTTTCTTTCCTGTGTACAATAACATAATGTAAGCAGGATCTCTATGACAGTGGCAATATTCATTGGATTTATATGTACATCTTCAGCGCTTTTCAAAAGTTTTTTCCTTCTAGTTTCCTTTCCACTCTTGACTTGCTGATCTAGGTGCTTCAATTTCAGAAACATTGCTTACAATCCCATTAGGTAACACAAGAGAAAGAATTAGTGGCTAAACCATCAAAAACCCTTTGCTTTTCATAATTAACCATGCATTTGAAATTGCATAAAATTATTATGATTTGAGGGGGAGAATTAATGAAATATTTACAATTGATTGAGGTGAAAAGCATGATTTATAATAAGCTATATCCTAAGGTGTTTTGTATCACAGTAAAATTTCATTGATTACTGACTCTAGTCCATTGACTCTTTAGTGTAGCAGTGTTCATCATTTAATGTTCAATTTTAAAGTTTCCCAATATATGTATTTCTCAAAAAGAACACAGAACATGTTATAGAACATGTTAAAGTATTCCATATTTATGTCATTATATAAACTGTTTGACTGATTAAAACAAGTACTGGTACAGGACAACTTCATGAATGTAAGTTTCTGTGTAACTGGCAACACAGTGTTTAGCTGAAATGTGAACTTTCTTGTATTTTAAGTTAATTTTGGAGTTGACCCAACTCGTAAGTGTTAACATTCAGTTTGCTGTCCGTACTCTAAGGGCCCACATCTATGAATGTTAAGATCTGTTTAGTGTGTGAAAATGAGCACTGCTGTTCATGCAGCCCCACCTTAATACTAGAAATAACTCATCAATGTCTTTTTCCCATATAATCCATTTTGAAAGGCATCTTTGTTATGTTTATATTATACCTACTTTTGTTGACGTCATTCTAGTTGTTCTTATTTCGGTATGTTGTGATTAGTAAGCATCAACTTTATATGCTTGCATTTATTTTTCTATAAACAATCTTTTCTATGATTGGGAAGTGCAATTAGAGTGACATCTCAGAAACTAAGTATTTATAGAAGATACTGTCTGTGCAAATAAACCAAGAGTCACGGCATGCAAATAATGCAACCAGAAGAAAAGAGTGTAAGGAATTTAAAGAAAATGTCCAAGGAAAAGAAGTGTGTTCCTTAAAATTTAAATTCTGGATTAGTTAAATTAAATCTTACTGTTTCTCAATATTCCAGTTTGCTTTTTGTGGCCATTGCTTCCCATGTTAGGATGTGACTTTCTAATAACAAATTTGTTTTGTCTTTGACAGCAACGATAGTGTTAAATGAACTCAACTGGACTGCAGCGCTGGATGATGTGTTCAAGCGGAACAGAGAAGAGGACCCCACTTTATTATGGCAGGTTTTTGGTAGTGCCACTGGCCTCGCAAGGTATTATCCAGGTAACTGAACTGTCCTAGACAACTGTCTTATGCCATATATTGCATTAAAAATATTCTGAATTATCTGCAAGAAGTAAAATGTAACTAAAAATTGCTTTTTTACAATAGGTGCAGTTTGTTTACATCAGAATTAGCTCAAGGACTGTGAAATTATTCTGGCATAAAGCTAGTATGAGGGGGAAAGAACTGGGAATGAAATATGTAACTAGTATTTTTTTTCAGTAAGAGGAACAGAAGGTTATGTCCTTTGAAAAGCTGAAGAGTTGAATTTTATTTTTTCTATTATTTTCTATATTTTGTGTCACCACTTGAATATTTGTGTAATATTCAAGTGTTATCACTTGAATATTTGCAAGTGAGATTTTTGTGCTTGTCTAGTTTTAAAGATAGTGACCTGGGACGTAGACATATAATCATGTTTAACGTCAGTGAAAATACGAGTGCACCATGTTATGTCCCTCAGAATCCACAACCTCTGACAGGTGCATCTTTGCTATTAGAGCTAAGGTAAATTCATCCTGAGTACTTCAACCGACATCTGTTCCACCAGTCGAAGAATCCCATCACTTGATCACAATAATTAATTTACATAGATGTATATTTTACTGCATTTACATCATGAGTACCCTGAATTTGATTTTTGTTGTTTGCTATCTAGTGGAAAACCTTGTTTTAAGGCAAAGCCTGTGCTGCTGCTGCTGCTGCTAAGTGATGCTTTTATCAATGCATGAATAATGTGTCCACTACACACAAGACAAGTGTGAAGCATGTTGACTCATGCCTACAACTGCCTAAGGAAGAATTTTGAGAACCTTTCTCTTCTGTTTAAACAAGATTGTTTGTGTTTCTGAGGATGAAGGGGATTATTCTAAAGCTGTTACTGTATCATTAGCACAACTGCTAGCACAGGCAGAGAAACTGCCTCAGGCTAGTTTACAGGAAGAATATTTCATAGCACTTGAATCCTGTTTGTTTTGTCATGCTGGATGATCATAAAATAAACACAGGGAGATGTTGCAGAAAAAGAGTAATATTGAAAATGCTAATTTAATATTTCTTTTGTTTTACAACTCTTCCAGTGCTTTGGGGATCTATCATGTGTGGGGTCACCATTTGTCACAGCTTACTATGTGATGTTTTTCAAGTACTGAAAAAGAAGTGTTTCTCAAATGTATCTCTTTGCCAATCTCTAGGAAATAATATTTCACTTGAAAATTATTCCCATATATTGAAAAATATATTCTTATATCTAGCTAACCTGTCTACTCTAGTTGTTCACCAGCACAACACAGGAGCCTCAAAATCTCTATGTATTTTTCCTTAGAATACCTGTATAAAATGAGAGAAGCTTGTTTTCTCTGTTTTGCAGGTTCAAATGTTACTTGTATACACTTCATCTAAACACAAATTTAGTATAAAACCCAGATAGATATAAAACCCAAATACACCTGCTATTTATTGCATAGCTAAGTATTTAACAGCTGTCCAATTCTGTCAGAACATAACGTCATAAATTCCTGAGTAATTCCCCAGTTCTTAAATTCTGAACACACATATACAGCATGAAGCAGTCTGATACTCTGTAAGTTGTACGTGTTGTTTTGTGCATCTGCTTCCCATTGTAGCTCAAATTGGAAAGCACTTTACATCTTAGGTTTTTAGACTAGGTCTTTGTGAAATGTTCTTCATCTCTCTCTTTTTGTAAACTTTTTCTCAGTTTGCTAACACGGCAGATGTTCTGAAAATTAATTCAGGTTTCATACACCAAAGTGGATGTTTTTCACATTTGCATTTTGAAATGATATTATAAATTGTAAAACATTGCTTTATTATTTTGGCCTTTGGTAAGCCTGTTTCAAAGTGATGAATTTTTCCACAGTGATGATATTTGTGAAAGAATTTGGAAATATCAAAATCCAAAATTAAAATGCATAGCGAAGTCTGTTCATTATTACCTGAAACATACTCACCCAGTTGTTACTCCCATGTTAAAAAAAAAGTTCAGTACCTCTAAGCTACAAAAGGTGCTTTCAAACAGAGTTTTCATGTACTAATGTTTTTATCTGATATTATGCCTCTGCTTTGAGTCATGGGCAAAGGGTACATCACTTCTGTTCTAAGGAGGCTCTTGGGCTGTCCTTGTCACCATACACCCAACAGCATGAAGGGATCTTTCTATGACCAACCATGTGAGTAGAAAGTATGTGTAAAATATGAATGTTTGAGCCATCAGCATGCCAATCTTCCCCTATTGCTTGTGGATACATTCTTCTCCTTAGACCTGAGATGATGAGACCATAGTATCACCTTTATCTTAGGCCAGGTTCCCACTACAGTCCAAATTCCAGGGAGTAGCCATGTTTGGGCAGGGATGGACAGCTGTGGAAGGGTTCTTAGATGATTTGAGCAACATTTAAGCCATTTACCATTTCAGTCTCTCACATTACTATCAATATTCTCATTAGTTTCAATGGCAGTATATTTTTGAAGAGAAATGCTAAGCTCTATTACTCTACTGGCAATCATCCACTTTGATATGAAGATGACAAGAGCAATTTTGAGATTTTTATTAGCTGTTCTATGCGCTCTGAACAAGTCAAGAGTAAGTAAACAGGGATTTGATAAAAGAGCTCAAAGAAATAAGCAAGTAAAGTGCATGAAACTTTAAAGAAGCATGTAATATATGCTCATTCTTCTGTTTAAAGGCACAAATCACAAATTAGTCTTTCATCCATTGTAAGACCAGCCCTCAGTAATCACAGGCCTCTGCAATCAAAACGAAATTCTGGAATAAGGATACTTTGTTCCCAGTGGAAGAGGGTTGAGTTAGGGAATATTTAAACTACTGGACTCAAGGGAATGCTAAGTTTGCCAGAGACACTAAACTGGGAGGAGCTGTCAACTCCCTCAAGGGCAGAGAGGCCGGTTTAATATAGAATAAACAGTTGCACAAAATTTGAATATTTTATGATGACTTTTTTTTTTAATATTTAATGATTCGTAAATATAGTTAAAATATGTCAAATTGTTATAACAAGTGAACAGACTGACTGGTAAAATTTTCAAGTCCTTGAAATAAAAAAAATAAAGAATAGGATTAATTTAATAATTTTAAATAATATTTAAATAAATTTAATATTACTTTAAAATATTAGAAATTTCCAGCCTTTGTCCTGCAAGCAAAGAGTTTTCCATCATTTATGTATTACTCAAGAGTAAGAGCCAGCTTTCAAAAGTGCAGTGAAAAAAGCTGAAATGTATTTTGTGGGACTTTTTTAAGCATACACTATTGAAATTCAGTATTATGGAAACAGTAAACAAAACCAGAGGAGTGTCATAGGTAAAACTGTGAGTCACCAAGTTCAAAATTTGGATTCTCTGTGACAGGGCAAGAGAGCACAAATTATTATAAATGTTGAATCACTTTCTCCATAGTACTAGTAGATGTTCATCTACCTGCCTAATTATTTTTAATAAGTCTAGTTCCAGAACCCAGTATTGGCTTTTAAGATGTCATTTTAAGGTGACACTTGACTAATTCTAGTTCAGACCGAGGGTTTCAGTAGTTTTTGATTCAAACTAAAAGCAGTAATCTGGCAGTGTTTTATCAAGATCACTGAAATTAGCAATTCATTCCAATCCAGTTGAAATGTTTTCTTTTTTTATATAAATCTTGAATCCACTGCCTGTGGGCTTGCACTTGTAGGGCTTTGTTGGTGCTGTGCAGACACAAAGGTACTTTAGTATAGATCAGGCTTCAGATTTAATTTATAATTAACCAGAGAACACTGGACAAATCTCTTGCTCAAAAATGAATTGATTTAATTAAAGTAGTTTAATATGGCTTGACAGATATTAAGTTACTTACATTTTGTGAGGCATCTATCCAGGTAATTTGATTGCTAGGTTTTAGAAAGCAGCTATCTAAAAGAACAATTTAATGCCATTTTTTTGGTGAGCTACTTGGAAGTGTAGGTACAAAGTAACCAGTTCCTCTTTTAATCTTTAAATTCTTTTTAATTATAGACATAATTAGGATTATAATTGCTAATCAATGTTTCATTAAAATACTTCAATGGGAGGCATATTATTTTCACTGTAGCAGTTACTAATGAAACAAACTTTCAAAACTACTTTGTATTCATGTGCCTTTTACCAGATACCACCTCTCTCTTCGTTCATTTCGTTGTTTTGTAAAGCTGAGGTTCTTGGTAAAGGATGGCTTTTTTTGGACTGCAGACAGCAGACATTTATTTGCAGCTAAATATGATATAGGAGGCTTTCTATTACCGTAATAAATGTACTTAAGAAAAATTGGTTGCATAGGATTACTCAAATGAAAACACAGTCTTGATTTAGATGAATGTTTAGTTAAAAACTGATCAGGAATGCTGACTCAGCTCTCTCAGGGAAGTACACTAAATAATAATTTTCCCAAGGGTTATACTAGAAAGAGTTTATACTGAAATGCAGACTGATAGTACTGATAGTTTCAGATTTCAGTTAGTGACTTTTATATATCCATAACAGTGGCATGATGGTGCATGAGTAGATTCAGCATCTTTTATGAAGAAATGCTGAACCTAGGCTCAGTGTGACAGTATTTGGTCTGCAGTGTCCTAAAGGTGGGAATGTGCCACACTTGGGCAAGATCCAAAGATTTGAGGCAATTCATAACAAAAATAAAACTGAGAAAGAAATACTATCTTGTTCCCAGCTGTTCCAAATCTTCCCAATTCTATCTGGAAATTTAACAAGGGCCTATGCGAAGTTCGATTGAAAACTTGCGTTCACAATATGGTTCTTCTGGCAAAGGGTGTGTCTTCCACTCTCCCAAGCTTCTGCATAGATCTGTGACTTTTCTCTGTTGTCTTTGTGGAATTTTTTTGTTGGGGGGTTTTTCGCAGAGGAGAAAAGAGAGTCCAACCTGCAGCTCCACAGCACTTTTCTTACCACATAACCTACACACATATACTTGTCATCTTCATTTGACCTTACTTGTATTAGAGAAGAATTCTTACTTGAAGTGTATCTGATCATGCCTTAACCACATATGCAGGTGTTTCTTAAGTTCATCTGGTCCCTCAGCTTTAAGATGTGTCTGTATTATTAAACAGGATGAGGCAGAGTTTTACTGGAATCCTTTAGACAGCCCCATGGTGTGACTGAAGGGACAACGTGTTCTGGCAGCGTTTTCCAGTGGACAGCACTGAATGCTTACTTTGTTTCTTAAGTACTACAAACTTCTCCAGTTTTATTCCAGGAGACTTTATGTTCTCAGAGACACCTGGATTATAGTGTGCTATACTGCGTGGCATATATGTGCTGCAGGGCATGTAAAACATGCCTAAGTTTTCATGCACAAAACGCTTCTGGTTAAAAAACTAGTAATAACATCACTGTCCTCATTTTGCAGATAAAAGGTGTAGAGAGATAAAGTGGCTTCTTCAGTGATCCTCTGAAGGTTAGGTATTCAAGCCAGGGTATGCATAGCAACAATTTTTTTTAGTACCGAGTGTGCATTTATGTTCATTAACTCATACTTAAATTCAGTTTAAGTATCAGCAGCTTTGGTAATCTGCTCTGGATGTTTGTAATATCAGTACTGAAGAGTACATTGAAAAGAACTGTTGTATTCTTCCCTTTCTTTACTGTAGATTTCTTTGTTTATCTATATAATAAGTAGGTATAATATGATGGGAATTTTAATTAATTAGAGAAAAATCTCTTTGCATTGCTCATGCCAGTATTTTACTAGGATTTTCCTATGTAATTTGAGTTTACGAGGTGTGAAATGGAAAAAATCACAGATAAAGAAAGCAGCGCTTCAGTGATGATTGTCCAGAAAAATAATCTTGTCCCTAAAGTCTTCAAACTTTTGGATTAAAAATAGGGATAGAACAGAGCTTTCTGGATAAGGATTATCTCTTATGCTTCATTAAAAAAAAAAAAAAAAACAACATGAAAAAGGTTACCTTTCCAGATGTTAGTGAAGCAAGTTTCATTTAGCTACTAGAGCATTCCCTGCTTAGACAAATTAATAATAGAAGAGCTTTAAAAATCAATTTCTAATAAAATAAAATGGTATCTCTCCAAATGAAGAACTTGCTGTGCACAGCTGCTCTTGTGTTAACAATTAATGACAAGCAATAGTATTGTGGCCATGATATTGAACTCTCCAGAGAAAGTAATTACTGAAGCAGATACTAAAAGAATGGAAAGCCTAAAAAATCCATACAAAATGAATCAAAAGGCTTGAAAAACTGAGAACTTCACTTTCTTCTTTGTGCAAAAGGTTTTATATTTTATAGCTGCTAGTTCCTGTTAACAGCTCAACATTTAAAGGAGCCTTTAAAGTAGACAAACAAAGTAAAACCATAAACACTTCCCTAGTAATGCAGCTTATAAATTATCAATTAGTGCAATTAGTGTGTGTGAGTCGGATACTTCTACTTTTTCATAGAAATAAGCCTCTTTGAGTGTTGTTCACTTCATTGGTTTTTTTTCTTTTTTTTCTTTGAAATCTGGGAGGGAAGAACGGGAGCTGACATGATTTGGACCTACATGATTGGACCTAACCATACATGAGTATGAGTATTCCATAGAATTTTTGGGAAAGACCTTTAAGAGCATCAAGTCCAGCCATCAACCCACCACCACCACCATGTTCACCACTAAACCATGTCCTCAAATGCCACATCCACACATTTTTTTAACTTCCAGGGATGGTGACTACCCCTTCCCTGGACTGCCTGTTTCAATGCTTCACAACCATTTCTGTCAAGAAATTTTTACTAGTATCCCATCTAAATCTCCCCTGGTGCAGCTTGAGGCTGTTTCCTCTCATTCTGTCACTTGTTACTTGAGAGAAGATATTGACACCCACCTCACTACAACCTCATTTCATAAGAAAAATATTACAATGAGTTCAGTTGTGGCTCATTTTTCAAAACTGATGTGCTGAATTTTGCAGTTACACAAACAGATCCACCCAGTTACAGGATAATATGCTATTTCTAGTGGGTTAATGAAATTACATACTGCAGGTCACCATGCTTTCATGGTGAAATTCATGTCATCTCTGTGTCTTTATGATACAGATTTAAATCTCCAGAATTTGCTTTTATAGGAGAAAAAGAAAAAACACAACATACCCAGCAACACAGCTTGTTGCTTCTTCTTCTCAAGCCCTAAAACTCCAGCCCTCTTTGGGAACATAGTTGCTAGTCCGGGGGAAACTAATGCGAGCAACACATTCAGGGTGAAATTCAGTTTATATACATGCAGATGGAGAAATGTTTGCCTCTGAAACAAGATAACACAAAGAGGTTGATTTTAAGTGGCATACTGCAGTACATATTGTACATTCTAATCACTTTTGGGGTTTTTGGTACATTGGGACCAAAAATCAATAGATTAGTTTGTGCATGGACTATTCCCATATCAAATCTTTGCTTAACTGATTTGTGATAAAACTGAGTGCAGTATTGCCCATAACATAATTACCCATTACCACATGGGTAATAAATTCTAAAAAACTTCAAGATTATTATCCTCTTTTTTCTGTGTGGTGATGATGCTATGAAAGCTACAGAGGACATTGCACAGACCTGTCTATGTTAGGTAGATTTTACCTGAACACATTTTAAGGCCTTGGCAATTTTCAGTCCCTAGGAGAAGAAAATTATAAAGGAATGGCTGCATTCAGTCCTGATTCAACATCTGGTGTGGTAGTATGGAGTTGGTCAGTAACAATCTCTGTCTTGGGAGGATGGTACTTACTAGCTTTCCAAGGCGTCATTATGGTACAAATATCCTGAATATTAATTACAGCAGTTGAAAACACTTTATGATGATTAATATTAGGGGCTTTTAAAGTTATGGCTGTTTCTTATTTTTAGTTACCATGTCTCACCTTTTTCTGAAAAATAGTGAAGGAATTCTACAAAGGTGCTGCTGCTACACTGAAATTCAACTGACTTCTTTCTGGGTAGAAAATTGAGGAGTATCACATTTCTCAAATAGTCTGGACCATCACATATCTGAATGCAGGTTTCTTCACATAATTTTACTAAAAGATTGAAAGAAATATGAAATTAATAAACTATCAGTAAAGTACATGCTGAAACTTGTACCTTTGCTCCATCTCAGGAAGATTTTACTGAATCTGGCTCAGGGAATTGAATGGTCTGTGGTTTTGATTGTTTTGAATATCCACATGTATGTTAATTTGAGAGACAGCAGGATAAAATTTTGAGTTTGACTCAAAATAAGATGATGAGGTCTGGGATTTGATAATTGGTGTTTGTTACCTGTCTTATCAGCTTTTAACCTCCTTTCTCAAATGTGTTAATAATGTAAAGGGACGTAAAGCTGTTAATAATTCATCTCTGCCTCTCTGTTCCTTGCACATGCATACCTAACCAGTAGAACAGGGCAGAACTTTCAGAAGAGTTCCCCTCATGACACTCACCTATGCCTCTGGAATCATCTCATGAATTCAGAATGGGAGATTGTAGCCAATCCTTTCCTAACAAATATTTTCATTTAGGCTCTACCCTGTGACAGTCTCTGTAGTGCATGAATTGGTTCTGCTTGTAATCAACAAACCTGAGGATTTTCATTCTACATGTGCAGAAATACAGAAAAGCATGGCTTACTCTTGCTTGAAATATATCCTGTATCTCAATAATGCAAACAGAAGTGGGAGGGATATAAAAGCCAATGAATAATTTATAAAGTATCAAATCTATCCACATGCCAAACAAGAAAATCATCAAAAGGGAACATGACTAAAAGCCTAATGTATGCACTAGAGAACTGTGCAGTGTTGACATAGTTCAAAGATTCTCATATGTAACAATGAAATGTGGTGAGGCTGATTTCTTGAAGATATTGGTGAGCCAGGTTCCAAACCACCTGATAAAAATGTTTTAAATAATAGGTTATATAAACAAAACTGTAAATCTCAAAATCCTTGATCAATTTAAGTGTTTGAGGGAAAAGTTTAATTATATTTTTTTGATGTATTTCATTTTGCTTTTGTCTTAGACCACATAATAGCTTTTGTCAGTAAGATGTAAGCCATTGTCCCCAAATGGTTTTACAGTGTGTTCTGTATATGGACCAGAAAAGCAGCATGTCTCTTTAAGTGGTCTCCATCCCTTCTAATTATTTCCTGTATATTTATAAATGCATACTTACTTATTTTTGCATAGAAAGTATTTATGATCTTTAAAAAAGGAAAAAAAAACCATTGTTTAAAAAAATATTAAATCAGGAAAAATTAAAATTGATCAGTGAAGATCAAATATTGTAAGGGAATTTCAGTTTCCTATTAGCAACACTTTCAATAGTATCCATAAATTCTCAGAATGTTACTACAACCAGGGAATAGATTTCAGGCCATCAAAGCCATCTAAAATTAAAAGTGTTATTCCAGATAGAGACTAGGATGAATGAGTAATTTAGTCATGTTAATTCTTGAGGCTGAAGAGGGAATTCAGCATTTCTTTGGTGTGAATGAAATTTTAGATACTAAGGGCTGAGTCCTTATTTATGTTATACACAGTCTTGCAGAGGCTTTCTAATAGATTATGTAAATTGTTGTAGAAACCATCAGAAAGATCAATAGAACACATTTTCTCATTATACATTATATATCTTAATTAGTGTATGATCCAGCTCCAATTAATATCCTGTGATAAATTGTGCAGTCATGGAAACTTAAGCATGGAGAAGCTTGTTATATTTGTCTGGAAAGAAAAATAATATATTAATCAGGAAAACAAAACTTATTGGCATGTGGCACAGGAAATAGTGGTTTAACAGTATGGTAATAAATAATGTTTTAAAGACCTCCTCCAGATCTCCTTGAAGCTGCTGACAGTCATTCCAGGACTGTGTGTACTGAAAGAGCCATGCTAATGAGCAAAAGGTAGAATTTAGCTGTTGTGTTCACTACTGTGTCTATCTACCCAAAACAAAAACTCTGTTACTGTTCACAATAATCTCCAGAAGGATCAGACAGGTTGTGAGTAGCATGCTGAGTGGCTTCTTCTCAATTTATTTTGTGTATATTTGGACTGTTGTTATAGTTTTCAGCCTAGTTTTGGTGAATGCCTTCCTTTCCATTGTTCTTTTTAACCTACTAATATAGATACAGCCAAAAAGTTTGGGCCTCATTGCAATCCAGGCTATTACTGAAAAGCTATGGTAGAACTGAGTGCAAGGCTTAGCAGCTCAAGTTTTAACAGAAAGAATTCTGCTGTAGATCAGTTTGGAAAAAATAGTCTTCACATCCTTCATTTTATTGTCTCAACTAGAAGTTTTGAACATCCTCTCCATATATAGAAAACAAAACCAAAGAAAAGAAGGAATTTTTAAATGTGTTGTTGTGATTTGTTTTCCTGTTAAAAATGCCTCAAGTGTTTTTCAGTCATTTGGTGCTTTTGGAAATACTAGCGAAAGTTTCAGGCATTTCGTATTTTCCTGTTTGATGTTTAAGTTGGTATTAATTTTGCCTCTTCATGTTTCTGAAAGATTTGCCGCACACTGTTTGGTCTAAAGGGCCCAGTTCTGAAGTGCTTTCTCTCTAGAGAACTGGTGTTGGCCTCAAGGATGTGATGTGCTTACCTGTCAGGTGGTATTACATTAACATGTATTTGTAGCTCTCAAATTTTGCAGAAAAAAAGTAGCTGAATTATTTCTCATGGTTTTCTGTTACACAGCTAAAATGAAAACCCACATTTCTGTAAATTTTAGTTTAGCACTTAAAAAATTACACTGTAGTTTAAAGTATGATGTGAAGGTTGTGATATCAGATGAATTCTAGCTAGATGTTCCTATGATAGTTTTCAGTAGATAATTTATGGTAGTTAAAGGGCCATTCTGCCATTCTGTCTTTAGAACACTGATTCAGTTTTCAATGATCACTTCTGTCAGCGTCCACTGTCACAGTAGTATATGAAGATGATGTTAGGAAGGTCTTTCTTCAGCTCCTGCATTCAAATTCTCTTTGAACCACCATCCTTTTTCTTTAGAGAATGCACTTAAGGAGTTGAATCTATATTTCATGTGAAATAAAGTAACATTACTAGTATAAATTTAATTATCTCTGTTGTTTTGAAATAAATCCAGGTCATAAATTGAGATAATTCTCTGTTTATGAAGGCTGTCCAAGATACGTGTAAATTAAGAGGGACATATTTGGTAGGGCATAGCCTTTTACTGGATGTCACCGAAAAGACTGAAACTTTTGGCAAAAATACGTCAGTCTTGGTCAGTATCTTGATTTATATTTGCAATTTTATCTCAGCCACTCATGATACAGACTGAAATGAGCACATTGCATGCAGATTTTGCAAGTCTCAGGGAAATTTTCTGGAAGATGGATTTTCAGATGGAATTCCTATGGAAAGGATAGCCTGGACAGAGAAAAAAAATCCATCACTGAACATGTGCTAACCTAGTAGGCTCATAAAATACTGGTGAATTTAACCTGTGCATATCTAATTAATGATACTTAAGTTAGAATTTTGACATATATCCGTCTCAAAAAATTAAATACTCTCATTTCTGAAAATTTCCCATACTCTTATCCTGTCAAGTCCCAAAGGACCTGTCAGGTGGTCTAGTCTGAAATCATAGACAATACTGGTACAGATTTTGAGGTTCCCTTGTTGGGCAACAATACACAGTGTTCTCTGTAGCTGCTAAATGTGTACTGCTAAATGTGGGTTACACTCAGCTTAAAGGTTCCGGGAAGTGATAGGCCACCTCATGGTTTGGTCACTTAGAAAAGGGTTCATTTTGTAAAATCAAAAATAGGCAGCCACTCAAAGCTGATGGCTTCTTTTATATTCATGGGTGCAGATATAATTCTTCCATTTTGTCTTAGATATGTGATTTTTCCTGAAGAATCCTGGAGCTGCCCATATCTTTCTTTATTTCCTAGACAGAAAAATGATTGATGTCAGGAAATATCTCCCCCAAGGCTCTTGGCATACAGTGAGAGAGCAATTGCAGAACATTATCTTGTTCCCTATAACTTTGCACATTTTTTATTTGTGTTCGTTAAGCTGTCACATGGTTTTGAAAGACTAATTTTGTTTTTCAGTCAGGAAGTAATTCCTCCCCTTGCTGAAAATTATGGTAAAGCCTAGATTAAACACTTGCAAAAGGCTTTCATTCTAAGCATTTTCTTTACAGAGACATAAATACTTCCATCTCATTTCTTTTTTCAGAGAATATGCTACTTTTGTGTTACTTTTCTAATGTGCATTTTTAGGTAAAACTCTTGAGTCAGTGTACATGACTGAGTTTTAGATTGGTATCTCATAACTGAGATACCATTACTATATACAGCAATCATTAACTTTTTTTAAAATTAAGTATGTTGTTGTTTAAAAAGGTGTTTCATAATCTGAAGTACTTGGGTTGAATTTTTGGTTCCATTGAAATCAGTGGTCAATTATAGTCAGTACCTGTTTGTTCAACACAGTTAGCCATACATATATATATATATATATATATATAGTTTTATTGCATTATATTATATGGTATTATGTATAAGGATATCTAGGTATTTCAGCAACATATTACTTAAGAAATTTTGTCCATAAGAAATGTTAGTATTTATATAGTACTAAGTCTGTCCTGAAGATTCATTATATTGTTGTAATTAAAATATTTGAGATGAAGTTTTATATTATTCCATCCAATTTTTTTTTTCTTTTTAGCTTCCCCATGGGTAGATAAAAGTCGAACTCCTAACAAAATAGATCTGTATGATGTTCGCAGACGACCATGGTAAGCTTTCATTTAAAAGCTTTGGTATATATATAATCACTTACTTTCTAGATATTACTGTAAAAATCTTTTTTTATGCTTGTTTCTAATAGTACTTACTTTTAGATATTGCTATTTTCTTTTTAAAACTAGTTAGTTTTTCTGAATAAACAGTTTTCAAATTATACTCTGTGTTATGCAGTATACACTATAGGTGTTGTACTATTTGATTACATGGACTTTTCATAGGAGGATAACTATCAAAGAGGTGTAAGACATTTAAGCTCTGATTTTGTTCTAAAATCAAATATAATCCAGAGTATTAGACTGAACCATTCTTCCAGACTTTTGCAAGTGTTTGAAGATATGTCTCAGTGGTTTAGACCAGAAATGAAATTGCTAGATTGGTAAAAGATGGGAGAGCAGTGGGATTGCTTCTCATTACTTTTTATGTAAGCCTCTCAAGACATAAAGCATATTGATACTTGGATATAGTTGGATACGTTTTTTTCAAAGGACTAAGTATGTTTGCCTAAGCTGGGCTGACTAATAATTCATCTGTCATTAAAATCTTTAGCTCTAAAATAGCATTCTTGTTTTTCAGTTGTGTGAAAACAGTGAATTTTGATCAGTATATCTTAGCTCCAGACTACCCTAACGTGGTTTAGAATTAGATTTACTTAGAAGATACAGCAAGAGAGGAAACAACACATGGGTTTTGTACTAGCTACAACAAGAGGATTTTGTTTGTTCAGCTAGTTTGAGTTTAGAAATCACAGAGTGTCTTCTATCACACACAAAAAAATGCGTATTCAAATTTGTGTCATTCATACCATTTATTTATTTCAGGTATATCCAAGGAGCTGCATCTCCCAAAGACATGCTTATTTTAGTTGATGCGTAAGTGTTTAATATCTGAATATTGATTTTAGAGGGATAAAAGTACTTTGATATATTGAACAAATCTATATGCTGAAAAATAGAGAGGGAATTAAGAGGTCCTTGTATGCAAGGTTCAAAAATCTTGGTATGAGCAAAATAAATACATACTAGAAAATAGTTCTGAAAAAGCTCAAACCAAACCTGAATGTTATTTAAACTGGAGGCAAGGAAATTTTGTTTTAATCACTTTATTATTTTTTCTGTTTTCAACTTATTAATTACTACAGCAATGAAGTGAATATTTCTCTTGTGCATGCCAAGATTTGTTGTAAAGCACAAACCTAAAAACAAATGACTAGAAGCATTACAACAGATGTGGTAATGATTTCATGAGCCTGAAAGATAAGAATGTATGTGGACCTTGTGTGTTTTACGATACAGATTTCAAAACTGCCAAGTTTGGTTACTATAAAACATGGCTAGAAAGTGAGCAAAGAAATGAATAAAAGCTCTCTGCCTCAGCAAGGCTTCCGTGGTGTAGGCAATGTTGAGGGACTGAAGGGAGTATTGAACCTGATGTGTCAGATTGCTTTATGCTGAAAAGCTTCTCAGGCATAGAATTTGCATTTCATGCTTTTACTCGTGGTGAAGTGCTTTCATATCAGCAGTGAGTTTTATCAACATTTGTTATTTCTTCACTTCAGCTTAGGTTTTCCCTTGAATCAAACATGCTGTCATTTGCATCTCTGGAAATCCAGAGCTGTAAATCTGTGTGTAGGAGTATCAAATGTTTAGATAATGCATTGGTTGAAGCTGGTAAACTCAGATTTCTTGAAAAGAAAATCAGTAAAGGATGTAGCATTATGGCCTCATCTGAGGCACAGAACTGGGATTTTGTATGCCAGTTTTGGACTTACTTTAATAATTATAAATAGTTTAGTAACACTAATGATGAGTTGGAAACTGAAAATTTTAGTGTGAAAGTTGGTAAAAGTGCTGGTGGGTGCATTTTGTTTTTATGTTTTACATTAACAATACATAAATTTGCTAAATTCAACTTTCCTACTGTGGAATTTTTTTAGGAGTGGGAGTGTCAGTGGATTGACATTGAAGCTGATCCGCACCTCGGTCATCGAGATGTTGGAAACCTTGTCTGACGATGACTTTGTGAATGTAGTTTCAGTGAGTATCTGTTCTTTCCATGAAATTTGCATTGTCAACAAAGCCAAAAGCAAACTATTTTTGATACCGGATATGGGATACTTGAATTTTCATGTGCAGAGAGACTTAAAATATATTGCAAAATACCACATGTAGTGTTTGTTTTCTTATAAAATAAAATGAATGTCCTAGATTTGTTATTATATATACATTTGAGTGAAGGGCAAAAGTAATTTAAATAAACTTCTGCAGAGCCAAATTCTCCTTTCCAATATAATATTATGGTCTGTATAAAACATCTTCCATTAGATTGGTATATGCAAATTCTCTTGAAATAATTGCTGGTTCCCAGGTTTTCTATACAGCAGATATTTGGATTGCTCATGTTGTTTGATGCATAATGGAAGAAGATGTATAGCCATATATCTGACCTGCCCAAGAAATGTTGCTGGGAAATTCTACAGTTAGCAACTTGATGGCTGGCAAAACAATTTTTCTCATCATAAATAATAATATAGAGGGGAAAATCCTTGAAGAAGGTATGGGAAACTTTCAGTTTTCAGGTGGATACCTTGGATGTCATGTTCTCGCCTTGGGCAAGGCTTTTAAATTTTTTTTTATTAAGCTATTCAACTGTAGAGCTTTGATTCTAAGGATTTAGGATGAGAACATTGACATATTCTTAATAACAAGAGACAGCCTCAATGATGAGTAACTGGAATGATTTTGGAGATAATTTTCAACTTGTAGAGTTATGTTGTAGCCAGCCTGGGGAAGAAAGACTTGAATAACAACTAAAAGAAATCTTTTTTAAAACCACTTATTGCTTCACAGTTTGCTGACAGTCTAGCTAGAACTTTCTGCAAGGAGCAGATAAGTTCTTACTCTCAATGGTGTTTCATAGATCATTTTTCTTAGTCTAAATTGCAGTGAAAAAAAGCGCCCTAATTTATTATTATTATTATTATTATTGGAAATAAGCTTCTCTGTAATAGTACTGGGGAGCTGAAATCTTCTTAGTTTCACTGAATTAAAAAAAAAAAAATAGCTTGTAATCCTAAACTGATGGAAATTGATTACTATGTTCAGTGGAACTGTGCCAGCTTTCACTGCTGGAAAATCTGGACCCCTACTACCTCTTGCTTTACACAGCTTTTCAAACTCTTTCGTTACATTTGCTCCAAGGTGATCAGAAATAGTGTATCTTAATGCTAAGCCTTCCTTAGACTCCGGGTATTTTATTAGCTAAGGTTCACTATTATTCTCATGAGGCCCCAAGTTGGGATTTGTGTCAAAAAAGGACCAGAAATTCTCAATTATTTTCTACAGGATATTTTACCAGGGGTTTGTTACTTACAATATATAAGGGCCTTTTTTTTCTTTGAATGAACTTTTGAGACTCACATCAGAAATTTGACTGCAGAACCAAAGAGGGCATTTTGGTTGTGCTGTTTTCATCATCAGAGGAGGGCAACACTCACAGAAACATGCATAATAGAACATGGCATCTCTAAATCTTTCATAAAATGCTATTTAGTGTGCTGTCCACTTATAATTTAAAAGTCCTTATTAGATCCTTTCAGTATTGCAATTACTTTTGTGTAACCTATGTTTTCATGTATTCAGATGATTTATGAATGGAATTGTGGTGGACGTTGTGTTATGACGTATACATTTTATGTCTCTAACAGGCAGGAAATCATACGCTATAGACAGGAAACAACTGGTTGTATTACTGTAAGGCATTCTATAAGTGAGAGAAGTGAACACAAGAAGTTTGGTCATTTTTTAAAGATTTTTTTTAAAGACGTCTTTTGGTTTTTAAAGATTTGGCAGGATTAGTTTAACAGTTGGACTAGATAATCTTAGTGTTTTCCAACATAAATGGTTCTATGGTTCTATCACGATTCACAAAATATTCCATAATGGAGAAGGCATACCTCATGTCCAACTCCAGTGCTTTCTTAATAAACTCAACACCCAAAATATCAACTTAGACATTTTGTTCAAGGTGAAGTAAACATAGATTTGTTCAATTTTTTTGAAAATTTATTCAATATATTGCATTTTTTTGCTTAAGAACATTTTTTTCCTGAAGCATCTCAGTATTAGACATGACTGGCTAATCAAAAAGTCCAAAAAGCTAGGTGAAAATATTCAGTTAATACATTAGCATGTGGATATATGAACACTAACTGGAAGTTATCTACAATTTTTCTTTCCCTTGTGGATCTTTTGGCCTAAAATGTGACAGTTGTTTTATGGCTTGTTAGCTTTAATAACCATAGAGTCTTTAGTCTGAGGGTTTGAGTTAACTGGAGAGCTGTTTCACGGCTAACCTCTGCCAAGATGTTGTCCCACAAAACCCATATGTACGATGATTTATGCCCACAACTGAAAGACATGGATCTAAGCTCATGTCAATCACTTCTTAAAAGTGACAGGATGATTTAATGAACTGTGCCTTCTATATGAGAAAATCCCAGGGAAAAAAGGCTTAAAAGTAGAGGTGTTAAAAACATTAGTTCTACTAAATAAACATAGTTCCTGCATTTATTTCCAGGGGAAAAAAGGTTGAATGAACTATTAGGTCATGAAAAGATAGCTGGGGTTAATATATCATGGTTTCCTTTGGGATTTGCATGTTCCTTATCTTAAGTGCTGTGCATTGTTGCGGGGAGAAAACCTGCTGTTTGAAAGAGCTTAAATGTACAAGTAATACAGCTGTTTCCCCACTAATCTGGTTATAGGCTTTGATAGCAGCGAGCGGTAGATGATGGGGGCAGCAATTCCATCCCAGCACGTCGTGATTTAGTGACTTGGTTTCAGATGTTGACACAGAGAGTGTAATTTGTTTGTGATTGTGGGTAGCATGCAGCAGAAATGTATTTCAAATCCACAGAGGTGCAGAAAACCACACAAAGGAGAAACCTCCCTTACAGCAACAGATGTGTTAAAGGTCAGGAGCTGTTGCACTTCTTAAATTCACTTAGCCTTTGTAAAAATCCAAGCTAGTATTTACTGTTTAGGAACTGGAAATTAAATGTCATGAGCATACGAGATAGAACAGAATCATATTCTGGGAAAATTGAAAGCTCATCTCCTGCTCTTACGCAGTTCTGCACATTGAGTAAACTCAGAGGGAAGGTGAATTCTGCACGAATTGTTTTCAAAGAAAAAGCTATGCACCCAGCCTATGAAATTATTGTTGGGGATAAAGAAAAGAATCTGTGGATGATACACCTCTTTTCCCATTGATTTTTAATAGCAATTTTTCATGTGACTCTAAAGCTCAGTGGTTGCAAACCTCTTTACATTGACTCTCTTACTCCTAAGTTGGTAAAATCTTTATGCCTTCGTAAGTAAAATATTTAAATATGCTAACAGAGGGAACAGAAAAGATTTTAAAATTCTTTTCAGTGTATCAAAAGGCTCCTTTCCCTTTGTGCTGCATGATCCATCCTGTATTCTGCAGTTCATATTGCACCTACATTTTCTTAAATACAGGGAGATGTTCCTTCCTTCTTGGAAATACTTTCTTAAGTTTATTTAAAAAATTAGCTAACATGCCATGGCTGAAAACTTTAGCCTGAAGTCCTAGTGGAGGGAGGAGGATGCTAGATTTTACAGCCAGGTAGCATGTCATGCTTATACTACCTTTCCTAGAAATTTTAGCTTTGTATGAGTCTACTTCAGTTGGCAAAAACTTGTTGAATTTTATTTTAAAATAGCTTAAACTTTGTTTCCTTTATTATTTCAATGTAATGTTTTTAGTGGACCTGAAATTAAATTGCATACTCAAATAGTATGACAGGTTTTTTAATTCTTTGGTTTTGAATTTTGACCCAGAGAAGTTCAGTGGTGCTTAGTTTTTCCAAATAACATCACTACTTGAGGGAGAAGTTAAACATGATCATGGTATCAGTGGCACTGAAGTATTTCTGTTGGTGAATCTAGAGGAAGTGAAAAGGACTCCTGTATGAAGGGGTTTGCCAAAGTACTTTGTTTCTTACTTTCTCATTTTCCTTAATGGACAATAGTAAGGAGAAAATATGAATGATGCCTGCCATATTTTTCCTTATTTGACAAATAAAAAACTAGATAGAGAATCAGGTTCCCTCTTCAAGAAGTATGTCTGCATAAGCACCTCTCTTAGTGATTTAATCCTGAAGCATTTCAGGTAATGAATCACAGTAGCTGCAATTAAGTGTACAGGCTCCTCAGCATCATAGCTGTGTGAGGCAGTAAACAAATACATGTAATTCCTTTTTTTGGCAGAGGGTATGGCTTGGGTTTTTTTCATAGTCAATGAAAAGTGATAGAAGGGCAAGTTTAGGGCTGAGTGTTGAGCTTCCCGATTCCCTTAATTCAGCAATCCATCTAACTGATCTTGCAGTTTCTCTTAAATTGAATGGTTCATCTTCAAGAAAAGGGGGAACAGTGATAGCTGCAGAAAAACACATCTTCATAGCAATGTTCCTTAATGGAAAATCATTAGCATTCCTTAATGGTAGGTCATTATCTTGCATCCTTCATATTCAAGGAGCAAGTGAATTGAATGTGGTTTTTTCATACAGATATATTTAATAAGCACTGTAGGTGCAGGTTTAAACAAAGCTCAGAGAAGTTATGATCACAATCTAGTATTCAATTTCTGCATTGCTTAATTACAGGTAGAGAAAGGCTATGTATCTATGGAAATATATGCAGGGGAAATATATCTGGCGGACATGTTTAGCAAATGTAGTGAAGATGAGTATTCTGCAAAAAACAATGGAGAAAATTTGGAAATTATTAAGGAATTATTAAGAAGTTAGAATTTTCTTTTTAGAAGCATGAGTTACAGTAGTATAAAGTGTCATGGAATGTTTATCTGTCTGCAGAAGTATGTTTCTTTTAACCTTCCCTTCAAAAAGAAAGTCAAGAAAGGAGTCGGTATAAAGTCTTTCAGGTGGGGCTGGAGTTGAGAGGAAGATTAGGGTAGGGAGGATAATATGTTAGCTGACTTTTTTGAAATGATATTGACTTCACTGGAATCCTGATCCTCAGGAAAGCAAATTACACATTTTGTTGTCAAGAAAAAGAAAAAGTGAAGGACCACTAGGACTCAGGCTTCTTGCAATCTTCATCCGACATCATGAACTAGAAAGGCTTGTATGGCTTCAGTGACATGGCTAGAGACAACTCTTCGTCTAAATAGTATATGAATTGATGGTTCACTTTCCCTCCAGGAAGGCAAATTTAAGTATTTGAACTCAGATTTTGACTGTATACTCCTTTGTTGTGTCTGAATACTGTTACATAAATGTGGAACATATCACTAATTTACCACAAAAAGGATTGACTCAGATTTTACAAAAAATATTGTAGGTATCTTCTCTGAGGACTGAAAGTGTTTTACAGGTGATTGCTTGGCTCTGGAAAACATCTCACACACCTGAGTGCATCATCTGAGAAGCTGGGTTTGAGGCATACTCACAAACTCAGAGAATTCAACCTTTTTTTTTGTTGTTCTGGGGCACAGAAATAAGTAGTCTAATTACTGATGTCATCACAGATGAGAAGTTGATGTTGCTGGGGAAACTCTTGTATCCATAGGTTCTCAAACCTGTCAAGTAAAAACACTTCAAGAAGCACCAGTTGAAGCCAAATAAATTTGAATGGTGTATAACTAGTTAATATGCCTCTAAAAATTGCAAGGAAAGATTCTTGTCTTCATATCAATATTTAATGCCTTTCTGAAAGATACACTTTAAGCAAACATCTACCACTAAATGTAATTGCTATAGTTTATTGCAGAATTAGCTAAGGGAATTTTAACGACCAGTGATATGTGGGGGGTGAGACAGTATGCAAAGGCTCAGATTGGAGTGTCTTATTGCCCCTTTTAGCCTTAAATCAAGAATATGTAAAGATTTTTCTTTGTTGGTGGGTTGTTTTTTTTTTTTTTCTTTTTGTTTCATCCTGCCAATTTAAATGTTTGTCCCAAGCAGTTGTTCATCATCCACCTTAGTTATTAATGGACTGGAAAGTACTTCATCACTCTTGTGTGATACAAATATTCAAACCAGTAAATATTGTAAAGCTTTCATCTTTGCAAACAGGGAATGCGTACCAATTACTTTTTTCTTTTCTCTGTATACTTAACAGTTTTGCCATGTCTGTCTAGCAAAAGATGTGTTCAGTAGTTAAGCTTTCTCTTATCCTTAGTGCAAGTAAAAATTTCTTGTTAACTTCATTTTCACCAGCCCTGCAATATTTTCTGTATACTAAGACCAAACAGCAAATACTTACATAAAGCAGACATATACAGAGTAGTCTATGACAGAGAGGTGAAAATGAAGTGTTATTTCTCTGTCCCAGTGATAATACTCCCTATGGTACTTGCTTACGTTTCTTCTGGAATATCTGGCTTAAAATAATATCTCAGTGTGTAAAAACCAATATAACATAAAAATCATGTTGATGTTAGTGCAGGGTCAATTCTTCTCTCTCTGAGAATTACAGCTCAGATCAGAACCGTCTCCAGAGGCCAAGTTGCCATGTCTGCCTCAGAACTGTGCACAATCTACTAAGCCTTTGTAACAGTACAGCGAGACAGATCCCACACAGAAGATACTCACGTTTTTATTCAAAGACCCTCTGGCCATACCTGATATATTGCTACAGGATTTAGAAAGAAAGGACATGTTTCAACAATTTTTTCTTAATTTCTCATTTAAACTGAGCCTTATACAGCTACAAATAAACTTGACAAACCTTTAGAAGTTTCAGTTATTTTTCTTTTAGAATTACAAATTAATAACCAAGCCATCTGAACTTTGCAATTTATATATTATTTACCTTATTATACATATATTATTTTACCTTCTAGGGGAAAGCATATGCCATATTCAACACCCCAAGAGAGCTGAGGCTGCTGCAGCTCTGTGCCACTGAGCCTACCAAATGTCTTTCCAATTGGCATAATATACGTGGAGCCCATGTAAATACACATACATACATAACATACATGTATATATATATATAAATCAGGCCATCCAAACAGGTAACACAAAGAAATGGAGAGCATTCATGTGGGCACACATACAAGTTTCACTATTAGAGACCTCTGGGACCAGCACCTCTATCTTATACAAACTTTTATTTCCAAACCAACCAAATCCATTCTTCTCCTTACTCTTATTTAAGGGTTCTTCCCTTAAATATTCCATACTAAGTCCTGTGCAAACCTGAAATACACTTTACAGTTATTAACTGTAAATTTAGCTTTCTGTAGAAGGAAAATGTTCAAAATATATGTAAGACAGAAAAAAGACATGGAAAGATTTGGAAAAGGAATAGGGCAAATCTTAAGATCTGCTTCATTTTAGATCTGTCACAAAGCGTTAATTCTAGGGAATGGAGTGCTTCAGTGCATGAAGAGCCAAAGGGAATGGAAATTAGAGGCTCAAATTTTACATTAGGATGTCAGGAGCAGGAATATTGCTGGAAACTGTACATTTATTACTGTACAATAGAGCTGACAGCTCCAGATGACTAGAAAAGTCACCTCCATTCCCACTTTGAGGGATTGCTTTGGGCATCAATACACATTTTTATTGTCTCCTCTTACAGCTGTCAAATGTCAGGAGTCAGACTTCTAACAACACATGGCATGGGTGTCTCTGATTTCCAGAAAAAATCTAAGCTCTCTAGTTTATTAGTAGTATTTAAAAAGAGTAGTTTATTAAAAAGTAGTATATAAAAAGTAGTATTTAAAATGTAGTGGTATATAAAATTATTTGATGGCTCTGCCTCATGGTTTCGCTGGTTAATAAATCTGTTGGCTCTTTCCAGTTTCTTAATTTTCAGCAAAGCACAAATCTTACTAAAGAGGTCCCTGCTTTGTCAGACATATCACTGATCTTGGGATGTTTTAGGGCATGTCAGATGCTGGACCAAAAATGCATTGCTGCGTCAGCCTTCCAACTAGGAAACTTTTATTAGGGAGCGTTGTGACAATATAGTTAAAAATTTGGGGTGGAAGAATGGTTTCTTGAACAATAAACTCATTCCTTACCAGTTCAGAAGAGGCTGGGCTGGACTGGCTTTGATGATTCTTCTGGAGAAAGATGGCTCACCATGTTAGTGCAAAAAGGTTGTCCATAAATTTTGAGACAAGGTGGAGGCTATTTGTTCTGTGATCCCCCTTTTAAAAATATACTTTCTATAAAAGTCATCTATTTGTTAGGTAATAATTATATATGGCAGTGTCTTAGTTTGTAGGGAATCTAAAGGATCTCCTAACTTAGGCAAAGCATGAATGGAATACTCGTCAACTTCTCAAGTCTCACGCTTTCAAGACTCACACGTTTCCCTCTTGTCTCTCACTTCCCTGCCTTAGCAGCAGCATCTCCCGTGTCAGCACTGTGCTGCTGCAGCCTCCTCACTGCTCTGGAGCTCCAGGCACCTGCCCAGCCAGGCACAGTGCTCTGCTCTAAAAGGGGGACAGGGACACTGAAGTCAAGATGTGAGAATGCAGAGGTGATACTGTAGCCCCCTGCTGTCCCTCTGTCATGTGAGCTGATGCTGAAATGTGTGTCTTGTAACTTCTTGCACCAACTAAACATTCATCTTGATTTTGATACCTGGAGTAGCAACCTCATATATCAAGAGAATTTATAGGTAACAGGTAAATACTTAAAACTTTCTCTCTGATGGCCAGTGATGGGACATGAGGAATGTCAGGGAAGTTCAGTGTGGACATGAGGAAAAGGTTCTTCACTGAGAGGGTGGTTTGGCACTGGAACAGGCTCCCCTAGGAATTGGTCATTACTCCAAGCCTGTCAAGAGTTCAAGGAGTGTCTGGACAATGCTCTTAGTCATGGGGTTTTAGGTAGTTCTGCATGGAGCAGGGAGTTAGACTTGATGATTCTTATGGATCCCTTCCAACTTGATATATTCTATGATTCATCTTTTTGGCAAGGATGCTTCATGTTTTAAATAACTTGAATTTGACTGAATGAAAATTTTCCCTGTCAAGTGATAACAAAAAAATGTCTACAAAATAATTTTCTTGGAAGTATCTTCCTGTTACAGCTCTCTTCCCCAGTGCTTGTGGAGAGCAGTGCCATGCAGGGCAGGCTGCAGGGCTGCAGCACTACAGCAGTGCTGTAATTTGGATCAGGGAGCTTTCCCTGGGAGATGCTGAAGTTTACAGTACTGAATTTTTCAGTAGAAGTCAGAAACACATGATTTTAAGTAAATAATACATGCTAACTTAGCAGCAGCAGCATAAAAAGACCATAAGTTCCAAATTGCTAAGCAAATTCACCTTTCAGCCTATGCTGATGTTCTGTGTTGTAACTCTGAGACTGGAAGTGCAGCATCATACTTTATGGTCTGAACATTAATCCTGTGGCAGCTTTGCATTGATCTATGTGCAGAAAATCATATTGGTTATAAAGGTTAACAAAGCTAACTGAAAACAGGCTTTGGCCTATTATTTGGTCTTTTTCCTAGTATTTGTCTTATATTATTCTGCAATATTTTCTCAACAGCTATTTAGTGATCTAGCAGCTTTATTGTTGTTGAATTCTGCTAACTCTGGTCTATAATAGACATATATATGTTTCACAGTGAAAAGAAATGTGATACATTTTAAATTTCATGAAATGCCAATAGTTTAAATTGTCATGTAATCCTAATTTTGTTTTACTGATACTTGCAATACAATTTAAGAAATACAGGTCGTAGAATAAGTTTCTTATATTTTGTCTACAGTGTATATGTAGAATTGTACTGAAGACTCTCTGTACATAAGTCATAGAAACAGAGAAAGAAGTTATTCTATAGCAAGATATGAATGGTGAATTTTGATATCACATATTATGTTCTGGCATGTCAAATTACCAGCCTTTATTGCTTGAACTGCCTCAGATTTTCTGTGTACTTAGAATTTACATGGAAATAAAACATTGTAAATTGCCTTCATACTATTCTCTAAATGGGTTCTGATAAATATTTATAATATCTTCTCACTGCTCAAATACAGATTCTAACTGGCCTTACTCAAGATTCAGTTATTCTTGGGATTAACCCTGAAATCCTATTACGAAGCCTAAAGCAGCAGGGAAAAAAAAAAAGGAAAAGAAAATGACAAAACTGGATTTAGCTACAAAATGAAAGCCTGGTGAAATCCGATCTATTTCACTATTGCTCATTTAATACATATAGATACAACTGGGTCACCAAGCTGATATAGCTACAAGGTAGAAGTAGCATAGCAACAAACCTCAACAGACTGAAAGTCAGCAGCAGTAGTATTTGAGTAAGTCTTCAGCAAACTCACTATATTTTCCTCAATTTTCAGTTTTCTTCTCATTTCATGTCAGAAATTTTGGAAAGGGAGTTTTTTTCTAGGTTTTTGATGTTTTTAACTTAGAAAAGCCATTTCAGAAGATTCTGGTTAAACATGATATGTTGAATCAATAGATGTCAGTAAACTGAGAGAAAGGGAGGCAGAAGGTAAGGATGGTGGGAAAATCTGAGCTTTTACAAAGACCTGGTCCTACATACTTGGTGTATTCATTACCACTTCTACAGATTTTGGAGGCACAGAAGGACATTTAGAAAGTAGGCTGGTTTACATTTTTCCATAATTTTCATCCTCCTAGAGCTGGGACCTCTTGTGTTCAAGATGTGGAAATTATCCTTTAAGGAGGAAGTTTAGGTTTTAATATTTGTGGTTTTTCAATAATTTGGAACAAGAATATATTTTATTGATTTAGTTGAAATGAGAATTTTATGCTAGTCACAGAAAGCACCAATGTCCTCCACCAGAAATGTAAAATTCCACATTGCATAGTATTTGTAAGACCAGTTCAACTTTTTTTATTTTAGTGCCACCTAGTGACTAAAACTTGAAAGATTTTTTTTGAAGTTTTCAATTTATTGGCATTTGTTTTTGCATTTCGCAGTAATGAGATGATTTACAGAAGATTTTGTCCCTTTCAAACTGAATCACAGAGTTCGTGCTGATTTCCTCAGTTTCTTCTTGTGAGGATTTATGTAAAGTTATTGCTATGCTTTTTGAGAACTGTGGCTTTCATTAGTGGAATAATGCTTTGTCTGGAAAGCATCAAAAAATGTTGACTCAAGCTTGCTTTCTTGAGCATGTCAAATAATTAAGCAAATAACTGTACAAATTTGTATTTATATGTACATATATAGATAGATTTGTATGAAGATACAGGAGAAAAAAAATTGATGACTGTCAGAAGATGTATTACCACTTTCTGATAAAGATAAATTAATGCCCCAAGATATTACTCTTTAATACTTTAAAACATTTATTTTTTGCTGCTCTTATCAAAGCCTACTTGTTTTGTTAGCATTACATAAATGTGAATTCTAAGACAGTGTAATGAACAGGGTTCTCTGTGTTTCCTTTCATAAAAGAAGCAGAATCAATTGAAATGTTTTATTTGTATTTAAATAATCTCCTACACTTGCCAACAGAATGATAGACATTGGATTTTGGATTTATATCCCTTATATTTATATCCCTTATTTATCTCCTTGGGAGATGGAGATCTATTTAGAATTATAGAGAGGGATAGATGGGTATACAGAAAAGAATTTGAAATATTAATCAATTCATACACTGCCTGTGAAATCAGGGATTTTTCTCTCACGGTGTTGTAGTCTTCAGAATAAATGGCATTAGCTGTATGTGCATTTTGAAGAAGTTTAAGTGATAAAATGTTTATGAGAATTAATGCTTTAAAAATTTGCATCCTAGTTGACCGTGTGTTTTAAATGGCTTATAGCAAAATAACTAATATCAAATTAAAAGACAAATTTGAGGACTTAGAATTGACAAAGGAAAGGGAAAAAGGATATTCTTGTAGTGGGGAATTAAGATTAGAGCTTTTGGCCATGCCTTCATCTTGGATTTACTTTTTTATTTCCTGTTGCTTCACTTTTCTCACCAATGAAATGAGAAAAGTTCTGAGCTGTTTCAGAAGGAGCCCAAGATACTGAGTAATGTTTGAAAATGACTGTGATGTTAAAGTGTGGACAGCCCTGGGAGTTATATGCTCTGTGTAACTTCCTAAAGCTTGTCAGCTGGGGAGAGGTTGACTGGTATCTGTAAAAGGCAGATTTATAAAAGAAGTTCCCAATAGACAGGGCAGTTTGTATCTGCTAAGCAGGTAATGTATTAAAAAGAATGCAGTTTTGGAAAAAAGAACCCACAATATATTATAAATGGTTTGGTTTGGGTTTGGTTTTTTCTAATCTATTTTGTTTCCTGGTTTTTTCCCAGGCTGCTTGATAGCTTTGATCTTTCTACTTGAAACATCTCAAACATTTTCAATCCTTGTATATCCCAGTTCTGAATTCTGATACTTTCTTTCTTCATTTCAGATGTTTTCTCCAGGAGGTTTTTCCACTCCCCTTCTTTTGCCTTTTTCTGCCCTCTTAATGAAAACACCTGTCTGTAGGGTCTTTTTATTAATTTTTTGATCTGCATATCCACAAAGTGCTTAGCATGGGTCCAGATACAGGCAATAAATCAATATTTCTCTTCCACTTCCCTTGAATCCTCTAATAACCCCATGTTGTGGTAGCAGTTTTAGTAATTTTATTAGAAGGATTTCCAGGTTGAGATTGTGGAAAAGAGGAGGCTTTTAGCAATGCATAAGTAACTATTCTGGAATTAGAAGAGGTTTTCAGAATGACAGCTTTCTATTTTCCATAAGTTGAACTCTTGGGGCACTGTGGATTGCAGAGGTCCGTGTGTCTGGAGGAGCCCACAGCTCAGTGGAACTGCCCAACGGAGGAGAAAGGTCTCGAGCATTTAAATCTTGTGCTGAAGTTCTGTATAATTTTTCACTGTTTTTTTCACTTGGTTTTCACAAGCTGATCCTTTTCTGAATCAGAAGATAAAGTCCTTGTAAGACTGTCAGATTAGTATTTCTGTTTCAGACCTTCACCAGAATGACAAAGTTCAAGTAGCATTAGACTCAAAGCCCTTTGTTCGGAGTTTCATGTTAAGTTGTATTGGTTGTCTTTTCCAGGTTATTGAGTTGCCCCATATATGGCCAAAGATTGTACTGGTGGGCTGAGGTCAATGAGGTCAAGTTCTCTTGACACTTTTTGTGCCCCAATAGCAGGCTTAGTTATTCCTGTGAAGAGGAGGTCTTAATTTCCTCAGAACGGAGGACTGTTCTGGGACATCCCAAAGGCAGAAGCTGCAAAAAGATATAAATAAATGGGGTAGTGAGAAATAATCTAGTGAAAACTGCATCTAGATCCTATACCTTGCAGGTATAATTACAAGACAGATTTAATTATATTAATACTTCATGATGCTTTAAAATAAAAAGCTCAAGGTTATTCTGTTTTCCATGATTTACGATTGTTTCACTGCAAGGCCCTCTTATTTTAGCTTAGATAAGGAATAAGCTTCTCATATACTTGAAAGAGTAGGAGCTGTCATTGGTGGTGACAGACTGTACAGGATGGCTTTACATTTTAAGAATTGAATGGTTTGCCTTCAAATGTCATACATTGTTTTGTAAGTGAATCACTGAGCCCATGGCATCACAAAAACATTCCATTTATTTCCTTTTTACCAATAACACTTTTGTTGCATATGTTTATATTTATTGCAATAATTAGGAGGAAAGCCAGGCTGATAAATACCCAACAGACATATTTCACATAGATACACTGAGAGTACTTTGTTCAAGTATGGATTGTAATTACCTTAATTTTACACCTTTGATAGGATTTGATTTTGTAAGAACATGGACTTTCTGAAATGGCAACTGATTTTTGAAAGCTTACATGTTCTTTCTTCAGTTAAATACTAAGTGATTGTGCATACTGTTAATTGGTTTTCACAAAACCTTGTGAACTGAAATAAGCATTATTATGGTACTTATGGGTCAGACATTGTGACCAGTATTCAGTAAAGGCTTATGGCAGTTATTTTGGCTTGTAAATTAAGATGTGTAAATTTTTACACATCTTAATGTGTAAAAAATTATTGTGCCACTATTGCTATTATGTTTCAGATGAGTGTAACTAAAAGCTGGATCAATTTTGCTAACTAAATTTTGAATAGTCTGGTGTTTGTCACATATGGAACGTCAGTTTTAGGGATGATCTGAAGGCTTTTACAGTTGAAATCCTTCCATTACTTCAGTACTTTACTGGAGTGCAGATTAATTAAAATCATCCCTGAATTTTCTTTCCCCCTTTGAGCATTTTCATCAGTCACATTTGAACCTTACTTTCATCTCCTAGCAAACAGAGAAATGTTCATTCTAGAGGATTGTTGTTCCATCTACTGGTTCCTTCATCTAATCAAAAACTCTGCTCACCTGTTCTTCTGACTGGCATTAACATTAATGTTGACTGATGTCTCTGCAAACAGCTGGCTCATACATTTACTTAATTAAATTACAGCATTTGCAGACTTTGGTTGATGTAACATTCAATTCTACAAATGTGTCATTTCTCTCCTTCATTTTGCATCAGCATTTGTGAATCCACAGATGCAGATGTTTTGGCTTGACCGTTTGTTCACTTTACAGCTTATGTGAGTACAGTGCAATACAGTTTAATGTGTAAGTGTAGTATGGAACAGTTTCCTTGTCAGCGGCCTCCACAGTTTGAACCGGTATTCCTGAAAATTTTTTAAAAATCATTTTTTAGCCGTAATTACCAATCCATATGCTGGATACCTGACCTTCTTAGAAATAATTATCCTGATATATTTGCAGAGCTGCTAGCAAGCAATTAAATTGGCAGTTTAATGTTAGTGAAATTCCAGGGAGAAATTATCTCTTGTCACTAAATTTTCACTTGAATGTCTAAACTGCTGTTTGCAATAGCCGAAGCAAGGCATGCACAGACCATAGGATTGAACTGAGGATGTCTTTTATATTAGGTTACTAAATAATTTCTATATAATATTACTGGTGAAACAGAGGAGTGTTTTCACTTTATTTTTTCAGATGAAATTGGCTTTTCTAGGGCAGAGCTGCCTACTAGGTAAAGCTTTTTTCCTACTTCTCAGGTACAAGTTCTGTACTTTTACCCCAGCTCACAATTTGAATTGGTTTTCAGACCTTGTCTTTATAAAATTACTTTATGTCTGTAATTTTCCTATCATGGCTATAAATTTAGGTGGAGGCAAACTGAAATAATTCCACAGCACAATAACTGTTTTCACTCCCACATGGTTTATGTATCCAATAATCATTAGGTGATTTACTGGTTACTTCTGTAAGAAACTTTTATTGGAGGCACCATTGAGTGTGTCAGTGTTTCGCATCAAAGTGAGTGGGTTACAGTTGTGTGATCATCTCACGGTTTTGCTTAAAACAGCAAAACATGCTGGGTTTTTTTAGTCCCAAAAATATTCTTTTTTGGGAAATGTAGAATACATTAAAAGAATATGCAGTGTAACCCCCTAATAACATGAATTGAAATACTAGGCATTGTTAAAAATTTTTTAGTACTATTAATCTCTTCATCCTTTCAGGTTTTGTTTAAGTGTTCTACAGTTACAGGTTGAAATTTGCTGCTGACAGCAGTTCTCTCTCTGTACTTCGTGCCGAGTACTTAGTGATTTATTTTAGACATGTAGGTAGTTGAGCATTTATTGAAATCTGTGACCTTATTTACCTTTCATTCTGTAGAGCATTATTGAACTAGTTAGCAGTAGTGAGACTTAAGCCAATGAGGCTTGATTTTTAAGTTATTTTAAGGCTTTTCACCAGGTTGGCAGCATAAAATTACATTTATATTTACCTTCACTGAACATCCATAATCAGGAAAAGGCACAATAATCTGCTTTGACTTGAAATGCAAATTGTGAGGTCCGTATTTTAGTATATGTGAATGTATGTGTATTTATACAGAGACGAATTTAAAAGCAATCTTACACTGATTTCCACTTGTGCAGACATTTTCCACTTAAAAAATTTTCTGTGTATGCTTCTACATAATGTCAGAATATCATATAAATTATTTTTCAGGGAGAAGACTTTATGGATATGTGAGTAAGACAGCAGAAGTATGTCTGTTCTCAAGACACAAGTTTGTATTGCTATCATCAGTACTCTCATATTTGCAGCTATACTCTCATGCTCTTCCAAGAGTGTTTTCCATAATGTGTACATACAAATTGAATCTGATATGCAAGTTACATTGTAAAACACCAAACTAATTAATGCAAAATGGAAGTCATCTGATAACTCAACCAATATTTTTCAGTGATTAGAAAAGTAAAATATATCTTTATCTATGGTTTTTTATTTCCTCAGCTCTGGCATTTCTGAGTTTTATTTCTTTGTGTAAACTTGAAACAAAATTTGTGTGAATTTTTCCTTATAGATTTTTTTGGGGTTGCCATAGAGTGAAGCACCAAATACCTGGTTTTTAAAATGCATTGTCTCATTTTGAAATCTCCAGTCATTACTGGATGTTCTCAGTGTAGTGGAAATGAAAATCCAGGTTTGACATTCTTTATCTCATGAAGATCCAGAAACATAAATATTTACTGCTATAGTACACAGAAAAGAGAATTAACTGTCTTTAATACTATTTCTATTTATTCTGCAGTTTAATAATAATGCTCAGAATGTCAGTTGCTTTAATCATCTTGTCCAAGCTAATGTGAGGAACAAGAAGAAACTGAAAGAAGCTGTCTATAAAATCTCTGCTAAAGGAATTACAGATTACAAAAAAGGCTTTAGCTACGCTTTTGAACAGCTGCTAAATGTAAGTATTTAAGTATAATCTCTCTGCTGTCAAGTGAAGAAGGAGAACTTGAATGTTTAGATGGCCACTGCATGCTCCTTCATTGTGTAACTGAGTGGTAGAAATGCAAACCTTTATTTAGCAAGTAAATTTATCCCAACAATGTTTTTTTCATTGCAGGTTCCCCAGCAGGTTGCTAAGACTTTGGAATTAACTTGGTTTCCAATCTGTTGTACTGTTTTACTTCATTCATTCAGCTGGTTTTTCACTTAACATGTGATTCACAGTTGACACATACTTGTGGTAGTGGTTGACTTGCAGTTAATTTTAAAATGGAAAGATCTGTGTCACTGTGCTATTATTTCAATTTTACCACATCATCTCCTAGCAGTGCCAGTTAACCTACAATTTCACACTTATTAGAAGTCATAAATACTTTACCATGGTTTGAGCAAGAGAGAGGGGAGGACAAGAGTTAGTTGATAGAGGAATACTAGGCACCTGATGATGCCTAAAGAGTGCTATTCAGTCATGCGAGTATTCTAATTCCTTTCTCTTCCTCATGTATAAAAATAATAATTTCCTCAAAAATTAAATGCATTGTTTCCATGTTTTAAATACACTGCACTTTCTAATTTTCACCCAGGAACTTGCTTTTTGAATAGCAATGTTTCCCATCTACCACAAATGCTTGGGGTTTATTAGTAAATTTTAAATGGTTCATGTGGTTGTTTAAAAAAATAGTTCTACTTCTCACCTTCATGAAGACTGCATATTATATCTTAAAGCTTAGTGCAAATAAAGCTGTGTCACTTTGCAGCAGGTAAGGATATAGCTCAACAAGTAAGAAATGTATTCTTATCCTTGCTGTTTTTGTAATTTTTTTTTACTTTAGTTTTTTCCTAATCTGCCAGATTCTGAACTTCAGGACACTTCCTTGACATTGTATATGCAGTTTAAGGCTAGATCTGATGTTAAAAATTCTAAGCTTGTTAAATATTGAGGGAGGAAAAGAAAATGCACTGTTATCATGGGAATTTTCTCAGTAGACCATTGTTCCGATTAGCAGAGGGGATTGGTGGGGAAATGAGTGGGTGTCCTCTGCTGATGGTTATATAAAACCACAAACAATAGTCTGCTGGACGTTTTTGGACCAGGCTGGATGGCATTTCCCTCTTTTCTGCACCTGTTGACATCTTATGCAGCAGGAACCAGGATGACAAGAAATTTTGTCAAGTATGTTCCTCATAACATTTATATTTGCTTAAAATTATGGATTACATTTGGTGCAGCACCAGATACATACTTTGTGTACAGGCAACATTAAGAAAAGCTGAACACAGGGGAAGCCTCAAAATGGTCTTGTTTGTAGGACTAAAGTATTACTTAAAAAGTAATTGGAGATCAGTGTCATAGTGGGACCATCTCTTTTGTAGCTGGAGCCAGAAGTGTGATTAGCCTCACATGATCTCTGCAAGACTGGAAGTTATGGCTGGACATTGTGGATTGCACAAGCTTCTGGATATATACTCATCCTCTCCAAAAATTGACAAATTCATTTAGCAGGAAGAGTAAAGGGCTGGTGATGGGTTTAGCCCTAGATTCTGGTGACAAGACAATATAATATGGTGATATAATACAGGCTTAAATAAATAATAAAAAATATGCTTTGGGATAGCTTCCAATTGTATATTTATGAATTCAAATAGTCCAATTTCTCTAAGGTCCATATAAATGCAGTATTGCTCAAATTTTCAAAATAATTTTGTGGGTACTGTTTCTGGATGACAATTATTTCAAACAATTTTCCAGAATACCAAAGTAATGTTTCTCTTGTTCCATGAAAAAAGTACTGTCTTGATGTGTTGCTAAATGGAAATAGACACTGAAGGTTTTTCATACTAGTTCAATTTATTAGCAATAATCTGGATTCCATTTTTTTTATGAAGCATTTTCCTTTAATTTATTGTTACATTAACTTGCTATTTCTTTGAAAATTATAATACTTCAGCTGCAGCAGTTCAGGAAGGGTTTTTTTTTCCCTCATACTATAATATCTATGATTTCTCAAAGAAAAAATAGTGAAAAATGCATTTCTAAAGTGTCATGTCACAAGGTATAATGGTAACCTGCCACTTAAAGAGTTAATTTTAGAGATGTGAAACCTGTATAAAACAAAAGCAATTTTAGACACAGTATAAAATGGATCATGTCTTGCTTGCCTGTTTGAAAGAAAAAAATAAGGCCTGTATCAAATAGAAAAGAGAGCTGAAAATTAATGCATAGCTCAATTCCACTTGTATTCTTTTGTGATTTATGCTAAGAAGCTGTTTCTTATCCTGGGCAAGCTCCTGTATAGACAACACATTCCCATTGAGCTGTGGCCCACTGGACAGCTAAGGCAAACAGTTCAGAAAAATGATGAAATTACAGCATCATCTTTTCACAATGTTATATATTCACTCCCTGAGCCAGCATCTCTCCATGTTAGTCCAAAGAGAGGAGAGGCTGGAAGATGTGTTGTAATTTCCTTGATCCCTTGTAAGAGACTAATGTGTTAAATTCATCCATCCAGATGCAATTTTTTTATGGTGGCAGAATAATAGAGTCATAGAATGGCCTGAGTTGGACCTTAAAGATGATTTGGTTCCAACACCCCTGCCATGGACAGGGACACCGTTCACTAGACATGGGTGCTCAGAACTCCATCCAGCCTGGCCTTAACACTTCCTGGGATGTGGTAATATCATATGATTTGATCTTATTCATAATCAGGTTTCCAATAATGTTTGACAGCTAAAATCTTGGATTTTTTTTCTGTGACATGACTTTAGTGTCTAAACGTAGTGTAAGTAAATGCCCTTCTGTAAGTACCAGGAGATAAGAGAAAATTGCTTTTTTTCTCATACTGTGTAAGCATATGCTAAGTAAAACACTAGAAAAGTCCTGGTTTAGTCAGTGAAAGCAAAGCCTAGCTCAAGTTCACACTGCCCATAGCAGTGCTTCTTTCAAAATCACTAGAAAGGTTCCATAATATGGGCAAATTTTGGTCCCCTTCTTTGTCCCTCTGATCTTATTTTGGTCTATATATTAAATCACTGTAAATGTAGGTGAATTTCTTTATTTATGAGGTATCCAACCCTACTTTTATTACTTTTTTAATATCAAGAAGATTGCAGCCCAAAGCAGTATCTTCTAAGTTGTATTTCACAAGAGAAAAATGGTCATAAATTATTTAATTCCTACTGAATCACAGTGTGCTGATGAGGTTGGAGAGAAGGTATTGATTTTGGGCAGATTTTCTATGTTGTTACATGTAAGGAAATATTTGGGCTTGATTTCTTCTTTTTTCAAATTTTTAAATTTGAAAGTAGTAATAGTAAGAAAATAAGTAATTCTTTACTGAATATTGGACTATCAATATAAATCATCTTTGAAGAATACTTCTTACCCTGTTAATTAAGGTTTTATTCTTTAGTTTTCTGGGAACATTGTAGAACTGAAGAGCTACAATACTGAGAATTACTGGGTGATGTTTGAGGCTTTGATGTTTCAGTCTCTTGATTACAGGAATTAGACCAATGAGTAGAATGAAAAGTAGCAAAGGGGAGTGGGATCATGACACCTGACCAGCCTGGTGACAGTCACCCTGTAGCATCAAATAGTAAAGTGAGGGGGAGCTGGGGACTTTGTAAGGACAACTCTTCCTGACTCTAGAGTAAATTCATATAGCAAAATTCAGGCTTGTGGAAGGAGAAGCTGAATTTATTTCACTGGATCTCTAAGGGTTTTGCTCTGTCACATCCAACTACTCAGAAGATGTTTCTGACTGGGACCATTTGTAAGCAACACAAAGGGCAAGGAACAGCTGCAAAAGTAATGAGCAATTTGCTTAGACTAGATTCCTAACTTTTAGAGAAAAAAGAAAGAGGAGCCAAAATTCATGCTCACCTCTGTTGAGCTGGCTGTGGAACAATGTTTTTATTCCTTTGCAAAAAGCACTGCATTTTTCTCGGGGGTTTTACTAGTTCCTTTGATGAATTAGGAGTCAGAGGGGCTTCTTCTTAATTCTGTTTCAGGCTTGCTCTCCCAAAATAATGGAACATGCTCTGTTTTTCAACTCTGAAATGCATTATAGTTGGAAAAGTAGGTGATGGAGAGATCTTAATAATGTAGGTGGCCATATCTTGGCTACGATATATTATGTAAATCTGATTCTAAAATACTTTCCTAAAGATTAGCTATTCACTTCAGAGTATTAATAATTTAAAAAAAACAACATGAAAGAATTAAAGACTTGGAAGGTGAAGCCCGTTTTAAGGAAATATGGGAAAAAAAAGCAAATGCAAAAATATTTCAAACCTTATAAGGTATATCCTTTAGGATGCCTAAATTAACAGAGTTTTTATTCAAGTAGTCAGTGAGCTGGATACTTTCTGTGAGTAGGAGTCCAGCAGAAAAAAAATAAGCATATTTGGTAATTCATTACAGGGTCATTGTTTCCCCAATTGTCACAAGGAAACTAATGATAAGGAAAAAAAAGTAGGAATGAGAAAAGAGAAGAGCAAAAATGTTTAGAGATCCTCATTCTGCAAGTCTCATGCAGAACATCTGTCAAGGGACACTGCGGTGCTGGTGTGATGGATATGAGTAAAAGAGCTCTCCTCATGTTTGTGGGCATGAAAGGAACCCCCAAACCCCCAAATCCCTATTCCACTCTGTTGGGCCAGATTTGAAATGACTCATATTTAAGTCTCATGGAACAGAAAAGTGGGTTTATTTTATTTTATTTTATTTTATTTTATTTTATTTTATTTTATTTTATTTTTGGTTCAGAAGGGGGTATTGAATGAAATTCTAAAAGATTTTTTAAGTTTTGACATTACCCTGTTAAAGTAGTAAGCGTGTAGCTATAAAAGCCATAAAATATAACAGTTGTTATTCCTTATAGCCTGAAATATGAAAACTCTTCTGTTTGTATCTCCTACAGCACAGTGTCTCCAGAGCTAACTGCAATAAGATTATTATGTTGTTTACGGATGGTGGTGAAGAAAGAGCACAAGAAATTTTCCACAAATATAATGAAGACAAAAAAGTAAGTGATATATGGAAAATTTTACTGTATAAAATGCAACAGCATAAAGAGGAAAATTAAAATATGGAAGAGAAAGCATGTTTGGTGTATGTATAAAGTGCTTTTAAAAAACGTGTTAGTATTGATCCTTAGGACACTTAAAGCATTTTAAATCTATAATATTTATTTGAAAAATCATAAAATATATTTAATATTTTACACCTTGTGACTCGTTGGTCTCAAGTGATGCAGAAGTATACTGTAAGCCATAAAGAACTCAACTTTCTATTGACATTTTTCTTGCATTAATGTAATCCCTGAATTACCCAGCAGAAACATAGGTAGTTAAATGATCTGATATATATATCTCCATCTCCTCAGGGCAAATATCTTCAATGTGCTCTCACTGTTTGCCAGGCAAAGGCAAAATGAGAACTCAAGGTTAGAATCTGAATTTGAATGGATTTGGGCTGGAACATATCCACATTTTTCCCAGTGAGGCTAATTATACCTTTGACTGTCTTAGCAAGAAGTGGGATGGCTTTCTGTTGATGAAATTTGATCTGTGGTTCAAGCAAAATTATGGGTTTGACACGAGAATCCCTGGATGAGTTCTGTTGCTTAGATTAAATTGGATTATTAGCTGTGCTGGTTTGGGGTTTAATCTTTGAGTCTAATCAAACTTCTGGTCTGGCTTTTTCATACTTAAAGATTTAAAAATGAAGGAATGTAGGCCTGAAATATAGCAGCTTTTGAAGTTGTCTCCTACTAAATTTCAGTTCAAACCATTTTTAATATTATTATTACAAGATTAATCACATTCTAAATAGAAATGGAATATGAGCTGGATTCACACTAAGAATTTACCTTTTCTAGTGCTTGTGGATGTGCCTGTAATCTGTCTCTGTGGAGTTTTGTGAGCTGGTTTTTGTTTTGTTTTCAAAAAAGCAGCTAAAAGTTAGAACATGATTCATGAAGGCACTTTAACAGTTGCCATGGATGTATATGCATGAAGCAGTGGAAGTATTTGGTTGGAAATCCTCATATGTTTGAATTAATCCTTTCAAAAGTAGAACTGGAAATGCAACGCTGAATTTATATCTCAACCAGTGATTCAGTCACTGACCTTGAATAATCATTTTGTGGCTCCTTTACAGGAGTGTTTCACATAGAATGATATGGTGGGGTTTAGTTAATCTTTCATCTGACTTGAAAGTACCTTTTAAACTGGCAATTAGAAGAGAGAATGGAAATCGTGGCCTTGTGTGACACACATGGCTGTACTCTGAAAATATATGCAGAGATTCCTCTTCAAATTTGGATGTGGTAGCTTTTATCATGTTACAGCAACAGTCATCAGCTATAGAAAATATGTGCATAAGGGGAACATGTATGATTGATTCCTTACTATTTTTTTCATTTAATTTGCTGTGTTAGGAGGAAAGTGTAGTAAAATATTCAGTCCAAATAACAAAACAGATTCGGAGTGCTGGGATTTGTGGTCTTAATCACATCATGCCTGATGGCTGATTATTCTTTGAAGTATAATAAATGAAATGTAGAATTTACTAATTTTAAATGGTTATTTTACTGCCTCATTTAATAATGTAAATTTGCACTGCCAATGGTCGGGGTGGTTTTATGTATACTGTTAGATATAAAATCTGTACACAGTCACTTTATGTTCCCTCTAGTGAAGGAGGGTTTGGGGATTTTATTGTATACAGCAAAAGTATAATGGTGATAATGGTCACTGTGTGTCAGTATATTATCATATAGAACTTAATGCAGTGCCGATGCAATGCAAGGCACATTTTCTACATTTGTTTATGGTCTGTGCATCTACAAGTTCAAATCTTAGTAAACACTTACATTTTGTCACTTGTTTAATGAAGTGCTGGGTTACTAGGTATCAATCCTTACTGGTTTTCTCCAAGGTGACATTGGAATTGCAGTACCAAGTTTAGGCAGGTGTAATTTGAAGAACCATTTGCTTTCTCCGTATCACTTTCAATCAGTAACAATCCTTACAGTGTTGAAGAGAAATTTATGGTTGCAGAGCTTCTAATGAGACTGGACCAGAAAATTCTTCCTGAAGAGTCACAATGAAATCTCCGAACATCTTCTATAGCATTCTAATACTTTTAAAAATAAGACTTCTACAAAATATGCTTGTGATAATGCTCTTCTTAGTAAGGCTACACTTGATTCCAGAATGATGACATGTGAGCTCTTTTGTTGTTGCCTCTGTATGTAACTTACTGTAACGTTAGTTCATTATCAGTAGAGAATAACATAATTGGTAGACACATTCCAACATAAAAAATACACATACACTTCTAATCTTTCTAAATCATAGTCACAAATACTTTGTTACCTTCTTAGATTGCAGAGTAGGCTGCTTTCTTATATTAAATGATGAGATTTTTAAAGAGATGTGGGTGTAGTTTCTGTTGTTTTTATTGCAGTTAATTTATAATTTATCTCATAAATATCAGAAGAATTTAAGACTATTTTTATATTTATCAATTTGTAGAGGGATTATGCAATATGAGGCGTTAAAAGGTTTTCTGTGTTTTACAGTAGAAGCAGGTCATGGTATAAATATGTATCAGCATATGCATTTTCTTGCCTGCTCTGCATTTATTTGACCACTTGTCTTCGTGTTTTGCATAAAGCATATAAAAGATGAGTCTTTATTGTCTTATGTCACTGTCAGTCACTTCCCACCTTAGTCACTTCCCACACTAGGTTGTAAACTTACTTTCTTTTTCTTGTACAAACAAGACAATTTATTCAAATCTATTAATCCTTGTTTTCATCTTCTTGATGTAAAATTGCTTCAGCTCTAGAAGTATTTTCTTTTTCATGTCAGTTAATTTGTAATTCCTTGTCATGAAAGAAGCTTCAGTTTTGGCCCATCAAGTAACATGATTTAGTACACTTGTTTTCAGTGTCCTCGGTGCAACGTTCAAGTTAAGTGAACAAATGCAATAAAAAATTGAAAACTAATAAAAGAGCAGCCTGGAATCTAGAGGCTGAAAAATAGTCCTTTTGAATTAGAGGGTTTAATCTGTTTGAAATAGCATACAGATATATTTAAAATAGTTTTCTATCTATATAAATAATTTACAGTACGAATAGAAGGTTATTATAAAACTTACGTAACACAGATTTGGGGAGGAACATTTTATCTGTTTGAAGTGGAAAATCACAGTTGTTTTTCACCTTTGCATGCCTTTTTCCCTCTATAAAGCCAAATTTTATTGTCACATATTGCAACTACATGCTGAGCCTGATATTTAAAAACTGGCATGTTTACCTTTATGGTGACATTTGGGGCACTCACATTAAATGTGTAAAATACCACACATGCTCTAAATTTCAGGAATGAGGGTGCTAAATTTCATTTTATTTGCACTCCTCCTACAGATGGCTTCACTGAAGATAGCAATACAAATTTAATTGAAATGTATGCCCCGTAGGCGTTTATCGTGAAAATTTTGAATTCAGGTTGAAAATAGAAAACCACAGATCTTTGGGGTGAATTGTCCCCTTGGAATCTGTATTTGGAAAGATTGCTCAGCTTATGTGAGTAGGAAAAGACCTTAAACATACCTCATGCACTTTTAGTTGTTTGAAGTTTTGTAGAATGACAGAGGTTTGTGTGGGTTGGATGGACTGATCTAATACACACACAGGCAAGATTGGTCTGACCCCTCAGGTAGGAGCAGAACCATGAATTGGGTCTTACGTGTCATTCCCACAGAATTAACTGCCATGATTGATACAACCTTATTTTGTGTAGATTTTTGTGACAGTATAATTTGAGAGGAAAGTATGTAAAGAGAAGTCTTCCAAAAACTCACTTCCATTAAGAATATCTGTATGTGGTAGGCACAGAATTACTACAGTGGTAGAGATCCTAGGGGAGAAGGCTCCAGCTTGCTGGAACTCCACTGGGAAGCTTACAGCTGCCACTAACTTCTTCAAAATGGGACACATTCAGCATGTCAGTAGAGTGATAAAATGAAATATTTATGAGAAAGAACTTGTAAAACTTTCACTTAAAAAAAAAAAAAAAAGGCCTCCTACTGTCATTACCAGAGGAGGGAACCATTTTCTTTTTCGGTTTCAATCCATTAGAGCATAACTGCTAGTCAATAAAACCAAAATCAAAATGATGTTAATTTAGGCAGTGGTGTATGAATTGTTCTAGATGGGTGTTAGTCCTGACTACAAAGGATCATCGAAAAAGCCCGTGACATTTCCACTTTGGGTAGCCGTGGAATTCTCATCAGGGATCAGACTGACCGCATGTAACTTTATATGCTCGCTCACGGAGCTGAAAATAGAAACAGCATCTTTCCCAACACTAGGGTCAGCTTTGAATAGAGCTGAACAGCTGTCAGAGTCCACCCCAAACGGTTTTGCATTGCTGAGTGTGTGGTAGACTTGTGACACAGGATATAACACAAAGTAATTAAATTAAGGGTTGAACAAAGCTTCAGCTAGCTGGTTAAACTGGCTCCCCTGCTCCTTTCCTAATAATTTCTTCCTTAAGACTGTGTCACCTTCCAGCTGTTAATTTTAGTTTATTTTATGTTCCATGATATGCACAAATGGTAAACCTAAAATATTCTGGGTGAAACTTGGGTCAGTACTTAAAAATTCCATAATCTATTAATTTTTCTTTCAAAGTAAAAGTGGAAACTGTTATTAGAGTATTCACTGAAGAAGCATCTTATTCTAAAGGCAAATTACCTTTTTTTTATCTCTTAGCTCCACTTATTAATTAAGGGCTTGCAATATACCCACCGTCCCAGTTTCTGGATTCCTAACATAAATTAATTCCACTACAATAATGAATTTAAATATTCCATTTCAGCAGTCTCCCTCATTTGACACTCATTACCCAAATACACTTCAGTAATAGTCAAGCTGCACAATACTGAGCTATTTAAGTCTTGAGTCTGTAAATCCATGCAATAACAGTTTGGGAGGGAGGGGGAGGCTAGTAGGTTTTTCTTTTTTCAGTACAATAGTAGACACATGTTTTTTCCCCATAAACTTAGATTTTGAATCACAATTACCTGATGATTGTGAAGCCCTGTTTCCCCACTAGAAATCAGAGTTCAGTGATTTTTAAGATTTTTTTTTTCAAAAATATCTAAACACTATTCTTTCAACAGCCATTTTCTAAACTGAGATGCTAAGCTACCATGTGTCCATGCCCTGGCATTGCTCTTGGATAGCAACAGTCTGCCCATCTTTCCCACACTATCTTTCACTGACCCCTTTATCTTTAGACTAAATAACATCACCAAGCCTTTCTTGGCGACTTCAATAAGGAAGCAATATCCATTATATTTCTTCTACTTTTTTCACTTTTCCATTCAGCCAACACATCCCCTGTGCTGTTCTGTGTGTGGACACCTGGGTGAGGTTGCTGCAGAGTTAAGAGCTGCAGCACAAAGTGCAGTGGGGCACAGGGGGTTTCTTTTAGAAAGAGCTGTATGCAGAAGAATCTTTTCATGCATCTTTTCATGCATACACATCTCTCTGTTGATGTGAGTTTCTCTTCATGCTCATTATGAGCATGATTCTCGGTTGCCAGAGACATTTTTGTCTCCTGTGCAAGATAAAAATCCACATGGAGGTGTTGAGAACTGCAAAAGACTAATGAAAGTTTTAATATAGCTTTGTTGAAAAGTAACCTTATCGGTCTTATTAAAGTCATATGTATCTGTTACATAAAACCCAACTGGCAGCTTGTTTCCTTCAAATTTGGCATGGAGGAGGCTATTTGATACTTCTATTTTTGTTGATATTCAATTCCAAACACTGCAGTAATAGTGATTGATTCAGTGCATCACATTGATGCTGCAGATGGCATAAAATGATTAATCAAGGCAACAAGGATAGAATATCAGTTAATATAGAAAGCACATTATGTTTGTTTTGGGACCAATGTGAGAGAGTCAGACTGCATTTTGCTTATTTATACAAACAAAATGCTACATATGGCATAGCTGGTTGAGGCTAGACATCAGAAGGTCCATTCTGTCTCAGCGTCCCCATATATTAACTGCGCATTCATTCCTGTGAATTTGCAATTGCTGTAAAATTCTGTTTGATTTGATTATGTTCTTCTGTAATTCAGGAATTGGAGGTCTGGGACTTTCTGCAATGAACCTTTTAATACCTAGGCCATGCCTAATGATGTTTATGAAACCTCTTCTTTAAAGTATCCAGTTCCACAGCTTCCTTAGGTATTTACATTCTTCTCTTTCAACAGCTACCTGTTTAGAAAGCTCTCCTAGATTTCCTTAAGACAAAGTAGGCTTAGAGGGTTGGGGTTTTTTTCCTTTTCATTTTACATTTTTTAATAAGAGCAATTAATTCTCATCATAATTTTCCCTCCCATTTTAGGAAACAATTTCTATGTTGAAACTTTCATCCAAGTTTTCTCTCCAGCTTTTTTCTTTTCAACTAAACAACCTAATTTCTTTCAGATGCATCAAATGTATATCTTAGATTATTTTCACTCTTTATTCTTTACATACCTTTTATGTATTAAGGCACATTGTCTCATGCTCTTGAACAGTGAGAGAAACTTAAGTGGTATCAAGTTTTAATGCATGTCAGCACTTGGGTAAATATACCATAGAGCATAACTTACTGTTTTGGAACTGTGTTGTATTATTGAACCATATTTGGTTATTGCTTTATTCTCAATCTTTTTTCCCTAGATGTTTGGGGGTTTGTTTGTTTGTTTGTTTGTTTGTTTTAACAGTTCAGTTTCACTATCTGCTTGATTTTCTAAGTATTTTTAATCCTACATTACATTAAGCTGTTTCTTCTTGTATACTTAGTGTTTTCTTCTTCCTGAATTGCCATTTTTCTTTTAATCCTCCTTTCTTTAGATTATCTTCTTACACTACTCACTCAGCTAGCTAATTCTTTTTGTTTGTTGGAGTCTGTCTCATCCTATTTTTACAGTTATGAAACCTTCCTTTCCTTGTAATAAAAATCACTTCTTAATCTTCCACTCAAAATACTTTCTTTCTCCTTAAATATAAGGATAGTTCTGCCTTAAAATTCAGAAATAAATTAACTGTTCTTGGCATCTTCTAGAATAAGAAATTTTCCTAATCTGCTACAAGATATTCAGTAATTATGTCTCACATTATAAGTTTTATCTGCATGACTTTATATATTTACAGTTATAAATAATTTTTCTATGCTTCTGATGTTTATTAAGGGAAGTGCAATAAGTAAGTAAAAACTGAGTGTAATGAGTCAGTTACAGAAAACAGAGAAGATTTAAGTTGTTTTTCTTTAAGGGCCACATAAGAGTGGCTCACATTTCCCATTCATTTAAAAATACAAAGAGTTAAGAAGATTTAAAAGTTAAAAATTATTTTCTGCAGATAGAGAAGCCAAAAAGGATGCAAGAAAAAAGAAATGAATATGATTATAAAGATTAAGAGATGCCTTTATGTAAAATTGCCCATTATACAGTCACGATTCTGATGTGCATTCACTGAGTCCAGAGTTTTCCAAAAGTTAACTTTACAGCAATTCTGACATTTGTGTGTTCACTGAGTCTAGAGTTTTCCAAAGGTTAACTTTACAACATTAGTTTAAAAATGCAACTTTCTGGGAAGAAACTGCAGAATTTGTCCACTTAATAGAATAGACAATGTAACTAAGTTAGCACAACTGAATTTATTTTTAAAAAGAATTAATTATTATTAAGTGACTCTAAAACTTGATAGAAATCTTAGTTTCTAAATGCTGCTTAGGCCACCTTGCAGGCAGATGTTGAGCATTTGTCTATTAGTAGATGGAAAGATTTGCCGATGCACAGGTGGAAAAAGTGGACAGAATGACTTAGAAGAGTTTATACCAGGGCTCCAAGGGGGAAAGTACAGAATAGGAATCTCTTTAGGGGGCAAGAGAATAAGGGAACAGCTGAAACAAGCAGATGGTGGCACACGATGTATGCATGCAGCAGCCTAAGCAGATGACAGGTTAAGAAGGAAATAAAAAATACAAAAAAAAAAAATGACAGTCCATTTGGATAGAAAGAAATATGTGCTTATATGTGCAAGAAGCATAACAGAGGAAAGGGATGTGAAATGAGAAGTGAGAGTGCAAGTGTAGATGAACTGTATATTTCACCCAGGCAAGTAGAAACCCCGTGCAGCTTCAATGTAAAGTATTAAAGATTGATGCAGATGTAAGGAAGGATTGCTTTTTAGAAGAGAACATCAGCACATGAGATGGAGGAGCTGTGTATGAAAAGTCTTATCAAGAGTAAGAACTACGAAATGTCACTTAGAAGGTATTTTTCTAAATCCTTTTGGAAAAAAATACACCCTTTATTTTTACAAAAGGCAAGAAAAAATGTAATCTTACAAGTAAGGAATGAGTATGCTGGTAAGTAGAAAATACGCCAGTCTCTACTTAGAAAGTGACTTGGATTCAGAATCCTGATTAGTCTGAAAGAAAAGGCTGAAATCTGCTCTGTCTCCAGGAAGTCACAGTTACATTCTCAAATCTTTTGCACTGTACGGGATAGAATTTAATATGCAGAATTGAATGTGCTATAAGAATAGGTTGTCTTTAATAGAAGAATAAGAAACTGACTTTCCAATCTCATACTTGCATAGTTAGGGAAAATGACATTGAAGTAAGAGCTTCTAAATATTTTGAGGTTTTCACAAGCGTTTTTGTAGGTCTTAGTCCTAACTCAAAAAAAAAATTCTGTTATTTTTCAGAAGAGAGTTAGTTCCCATATGCAGTCTTTGAATTCATATCCTATTGTGTCTCCATTCCTCTCTTTCTATATTCAACTTCTATTTGAAATCAGTAATTTCAGTTGAACTCATGTTAGCCTTGCATCAAATTCAAAGTAGTGTATTCAGTGTTTACTGAGGCTTAGATGGGAATTCTGTTCTTCATAATCTCATCCTAAATCATGTGCAAATGAAAACATCTAATCCATAATGACCACAGAACCTGGAGTGCCAGCTGCAAATGTATTTTTTTTTAATAATTCTAAATTTATTTAAATGGGTTTTTTTTATGGGGAAGAATTTGGTTTATTTGCAAACCATTTTTTGAAGCCACCACTTTGAATTGTATAATGCGGTCTGACACTTCTGTATTCTCAATCCTACATGCAGACAGGAAGAACAATAACCTCAGTGCTTTTCGTTGCAAACTTAGTCTGTAGATGCCGTTTCATTTGGAAACAAAAAAACAAAGACAAACCCAAAACCCTCTAAGGCAATGTAATGTCTGTAATAAATTTCTCTGTAAGAAGCACATTTATAATTAGGACTGAAGACCTCTTTTTTCCTTACTTCTTTTTTAAAAAAAATAAAATTCGTCAGAAATTATTAAAATTCATTTATATTACATTAAAGACTGAGAAATGGCTTATACCTAGTCACCTAAAGGATAATTTATTAGAGTACATTTTCTTTGCTCTTTCAGCCACTGGGAATGCAAAATTTAGATCTAGATTTAGTAAGAACATCCTGGTACAAACTGTTCAGTACACCAAGGCTATAGACACCCCAAAAGGTTGTTTTACCTGTGGGTTGAAGGGAGGAATCACTTGTATTTTTTTTCTGAAAATTTAATTTAGTTATCTGATTAGAAGAGAAATGAAAATGCATATCATTCGGTGTCTGAGCGAACTGTGTCATGATTAATTTCATGTTTATTATTAACAGCCCACGGGATAGGTGGCAGCTGTCTGTATATATTTGATGCTTCTCATAGGCAATCCCGAGATTTCAGGTGCAGTTTGGCAAGAAGTACAACGAGTGGGCATGAACTGCTTGAATTAATCATTAGCTGTGAAGGACATTCTCTATTCCATGACTGCACAGAAGCCTCTGTCTTTCAGCCCTGCTCAGGCACTTGCCAGCTGCTGACAGGCAGCATCGTCACTGCCGGCTTTTGTCAGGAATGGCACGTCCTACCTGCAAGCAGAGGCAAGGTCAGGCTGCCCTCAGCGCAGTCCTATATGGCACTGCTAAGTTTCCATCAGTATACAGTAGCTGTTAGGATTTTTTCCACCTAGAAAAGGAAAGGTAACCAAACTTGCAGCATTTTCATCCCTTAATCTCCCTCTTCTAAGGCAATCTGAAGATACCATTCTGTTCCCAAGTCAGTCTTCAAGAAACAGCATGTGAGCTTGGACAAAGTCCCTTCATCTGCTTGGGTGGCATACCCTTTCTAAAGCTCATTAAATCATTTTTGTTTAGAATTTTCTTGGTCCTGTGAGCATCAGCCAATTATAAAACTAGACATGAAATTTGTGTAATTGATAATTCCAGAAAGAGAGACTTCCTGTAAATGGATTCTGCTGGAAATGAGGGTTTCTGAGGGTCCTTCCTTTTCCCACCTACTCTTTTACCTCTTCTAGTACAACTGTTTGGCATTTGCAACTGTTAAATTTCAGTCACTTTTCCATGCTGTACAAGAACTGGAGGAAGTGGGAGCAAAAAATCGAGGAAGCAACTATACAAGACTATTTGTGTGGGAAAAAAAAGAGTACATGATTAAAATTAGTGTTTGAAACGGCATATTTAAATATTCCTTTAAATACTTGGGTGATATTTGTAATACTTCTTCCCTGGGATTTACAAGGACAATGAAAAAAAAAAGAGAAGAGGGCTTAGTGTCACAATACGAACCGTAAATATCTCTCTAATTAATCCAGTCCTTTCCAGCTACTCAGCTGCCTCCAAATGTTGTTTTGACTATCAAAGAAATGCCTAAAATGCTTTTAATCCAGAGTAAAGTGGGAATTACTTTGTCAACTCCCTTGTCTGGTTCCTGATACGGACCACCAAATTTACAAGGAATTCTCAGAAAAAAACTGTTCTCTTCAGAGAATGCTAAATGATGAGTGTCAGGGAGAAGCAGCTTAGGGAAAGGAGGAATTTAATTGTTTTTCATTTCAACAGGGAAAATTTGTTATTAACATTCCCAAAGAAGAAAACAGATCAACTGAGTAAATAGAACATGAGTAGTCAAAGTAAAATATTCAACAGATGAATTGTTAAAAAGATGACAGTATTTTCTTTATCTGAAGTCCAGGAGACAGGAAGAGGAGCTGGAAAATCACCTGATGCAACTGAGTGCTGTACAGTGATTTTTGAGGTGGAGTGGGGTGATGAGAACAGCCTTTCTGGTGGAAATCCCAGGAGAAGCAACCAGCATGTCCACAGCCTTTGAGCTAGATCTGTAGCCACAAATCTGAAATAATTTATAGGTTTTAACTGAGTTAAACCTGGGAGGTTTTCAGCCTCTGCCAGCTGGCACACTCCTGACAAAGTGCTGGGACTGCTCCTGTAGCAGCAAAGAAGGGGCAGAGGGAAGGAGCAATGGTTTGACTTCTGTGCATGTATGTGGGCTCTGCTGACACAGTTGTTCTTAAGGCTGGAGAGTGGACCAAAGCCCAGTTTTTGGCAGGGTTGACATAGGCAAATTGACTCTCAAATGTAAAATTCAACCATATAAATGTAAAGTCCTGCTGGTGTTTTTGAGAGTACAGCCTTTCTCTCTCTTATTTGCTGTTCTTAAGGCTTATGTTATACAAAGCTAATAAAACAGAGCTGATTTATACCCACAACTTGAAAATGCTGAGATCAAAAACTTCACCTTACTTGAGGAGACTGTGCAGTACAGAGAACACAGTCTCCTCATCCTGATGTAATAGTCCAACATTAAGTTATTGTGAGCATACGAAACTGTGCTTGTACTCCTGTGATACTTGTGGCCCATTATAAAGATTATGTCTAAACTGGGTACAGAATTAAGGATCACGTCCATCCTATCTAATTACAAAGAATTTAGCAGGGGTAGATTAGCAGGTGTCAGCAGGGAATTTATACTTTCGTACTTGTAGCTGTGTGGCAGCAGAGGAAGGAGCACAACAGGACAGCCCTTCTCTGTGCAAGGAATGAGGTGCTGTGGTTCCACAAGGTGGCACTAAGAAGTTGTAGAACAGCGTGACTGAATTAGGATTTTTTTTTTTTAGTTCTGTGAGAGCATTAGTTCTGAAATTTTCCAGTATAACTAAAATGGCCTTTTTGACCATTAGTCTGCAGTAGAAGGTATCCCCATTTTCATGCAGATACGGGGTTTTTTGTGAGGGAAAAAAACAAGCTGGGAAAAAAAAAACATTTTTGTCATTTTTGAAAAACTTTGCAGTTAGCAAAACATATTTCATGGATTCATGGCATTCACTTATAACTTCTTCTATGAACATGCACCTTTCATTGTATGCGTGTGTTATATGCTCAGGTATAATTCTCAGCTGTTAATGCCTTTCCTTACAACTACACCATGCATCAGTGTTCTGGATCTTACTTTCCCAATGTATTAGCACCAATAAATGATTTGGGGCCCATATTATTAGTATAGAATAATACCCAAGAAAGTGAGATTCTCCAATAATCTCCTGATACGCAACAAGCATAATTTTTATTTTAAGATAGAAGGATTAGCATTAGATTGTAATGTGAGCTAATTTTTAGAGTGTCATTATTTCTTTTTGTTATTAGGCTATAATTACACAGACTATAATTAGACTATGAATTAATAAGCTAGCATTGCAGTTTGAAGTTTGAGGTTGAATTGTAGTGAATGAAAGATTAATGATAGGGAAGATTGCAAATACACATGGAAAGTTTGGAAGAAATAATATGCTGTGGATAAATGTCTAAAATAGTATTTCCAAGGACCTGCTCTATTTGTCTTTAAACACGTGCCTCAGTTAAAAAAATTTTCATTTGGTTTCAAGGTGACGCTTGCATGGTTAGATACCTTGCTGAATCAGAGTATAGAGGGTCACTTATAGAAACACTTGAGAAGTGTCAAATAGATTTTCAAATCATGTGGATTAATACTTTCTTCGTGTCTGTAAATTCAAAGATACCCAGCCTGCAGTTATCTTTGCATTTAAATATTTGAGAGCTAAAGTCTTCTTATTATTGTTTCACATGAGTTTTTCTTCCCAGTTACCCGAAGTCTACACATATTTTTAGAGACTACCCACAGCAATGGACAGATCCTAATGTAGTCATAAATGTCAAAAATATAACTTTATACATTTCTGCTGGTGTATCATGCCTTTATTTTTATTTCCTAATTTGACATAAAACTGAATTCTTTCTGAGTTCTAGACCTTTCAAACTTCACAACCTTGTCACCTGACTAGGTGTCATACCCTGCTGCTTAGGTCATCTCTGTTTCTTTTTCCCCATTGCTGTTAAGGGCAAAATTCATCGGCAGCCTGACAGTTACATACAAAAGCCGAATCTCCAACTCCTGCACTTTCTTGAGCCTGGCATTCAAAGCAGGGGAAGTTATGAATATGCTCAAACTGAGAATCATGAACTCATCCCTCTTTTGTAAGAGTACTGAATTCTCATTTATAAGGTTAGAGGCACCACTATCCCAGTAATTTTGAAAAGCTGAGCCTTAGGGCTCTGTCACGAGAAAAACAGCCCTACTCGTGGGAATGAACCAGACAGCTCTGTCCATACTAATAAGAGATCCAGGGCCAGGGTGCAGGCTGGAGAAATGTCCACAGTTATCCATAATTGTAATTGTTAACAGACCCAACAGTATGATTCCTGGCCTGTGGCAGTCAATTCTTTTAGCCATGTCAGTGTTCAGTTCAGGGACAGCACGAGCCAGGGCTTATTCCCAAAAAATTCTATAATGAGATGACCTGATATGGAGAGCAGGCAGAGAGGGAGGATGGCACCATGGTGTAGCCACAGAGATGTGAGCCATGCTATGTCACTTGCCCTCATGGCCTGAGAAAGAAAATGGGTTATGTCCCATTTTATGTAATGCATAAAAGAATGCTTAAGGGATCCTAAAACTGCCCTCTAGGACATAGTTGTGAGTCTTTCCCCTGCTGTTAAACTCAGAATTTCTATTTCTCTTCCCTCTGTGCTTCCTAGGGAAAAAGAAAAAAAAAGGAAATTGCTTTACATTTACAGCTCTAACCCAAATGGTTCAGGACTGTGTCCCTGGAAGTCCTGAACTGAGCAGTTCAGCATGATGTATTATTAGCCAGAATTTAGGTGGAACTCTTTGTTTAGTGTATCCTATTGCCTAATCCTAGGTGATTTCCTAATTAGTATATTGTGTTTTCAGATCATCCTCTGCAGTTCTGTTCTCAGTTCAAATCAGGCATAAGTGTCTTTTGGTCTCAGTTAACTCACAGCAGAATCCAAAATCATCTTCAGCTTTCTGTCCACAGATGTAAAAATGTAAGGAAAAAAATGCATTCACAGTTTTAGCTGGGTCGGCTTGAAAACCACATAACATCTTCCTGACCTATGGCACAAAGCACAAAAATGATTAAGAATGGTTTGCAAGCTATACTTGCGAGGGATTTAGAAGACAGAATACATAATGGAAGATAGAAAAGCAGTTTTATGATTTTATTCAGAATGATAGGCTTCTTATGTTGTCCTTTTATTTCAGAAGTATACCTATTAAATAATAAACTGCAAAAAATTTTTCCTCATATCTGATAATCTGTAAACCAGTTAGTGGGAAAGATAATTTCTTGGATCATGCTGGAATTACCAAATTATTTATTCCCCTTTATCAGCTTTTCTTGTTGTATAGTAAAAAACATTATCTGTGAATCTTCACCTGCAGCTATGAAGGCCAGAGTAAAATGTTCTGAAATCTTACTGTCATTGTGAAAAACAAAGTTGAATGATTTGATGAGATCAGTTTTTTGACACAGTTTGTTTATTTAGTGCTAGAGAAAGATGCACTCCTTCTCTTTTTGCATGCTAGGCATAAAATGACAGGTTTCATCTTGCCAGCATCCAGTTGAGTGAATTAATTGTATAGCTCTCTTGGTATCTGATAAAATAGACATATACCTCTCCAAAGTTCAGTTAATCTTTTCCTAAACAGAGAAATTAAGAGATGCACACAAATTATTATTGAGAGCTTTCTCGTTTCAGTAGCACAGAACTCAACACAAATAATTTATCTGTCAAAAAATGTGCATTTCTTCCACTCTGAGCTGCATGCAGAGTGGTGGCCATGCTTGTAGGCCTTTGACAGGAGAGTTAGAATGATATGTTCTTTAAGGTCTCTTCCAGCCAAAACATTCAGTGATTCAGTGATTCTACGTTGCCTACACATATATGCAGTAGCCTAAACAGCAAGTGCTTTGTGTTTAATTACCCCTTTGAATTAACTTCAGTCAAGCCTTATTTTTCTGTAATACTCATAACATGATATACCCAAAGGAAGCATGTAATTTAAGCTTTCTTAATTTTATTCCAATAGCAAAATGAAGAAACAAAACAGGTATAAAGCAAATGAGATCTGTAGGGAAAGCAGCCTTTTCATGGCTACCTCTTTATTTTTGTCTTCATCACAACTCTCGAGTGCCACTGTCCCTTAAAATCTGTAGTAGTCAGAATCTTTTTTATTCACCTTGGTGTATATGATCTTCTTCCACTGGAAAAAAATACAAATAAATAGCAAATGAATTATATAATTAGACAACTATATTTTCTTCGATACAGTACTTCTTCCTCTCTTTTTGTAACCTTCTTTTCTGTCTATCACTTCCTCTTATTAGGAGTTGGATTTTTGCATGTATTCCTTTGATGTCCTTCATAGGTTCCTAGGATAAGCCAGCTTGCTTGCAAAGCTGTCTAGTGCAATATCAGGTCTAAGATCAAGCCAGGTTGTTCTGGGCCGTATCCAGTCTGGTCTTTAAAACCCCCAAGGAGGCAGATTTACAACCTCACTGGGCAGCCTGTGCCACTCACTGTCTGGATGTCCTGACAATAATTCTACACCTGTTTTGTTGCTAATTAGTATATTCCTCTACTATATACTGTAGACTACTAATACAAAGAATAAAATATTTTTTTATTTTCTCCCTAAGGTTAGTGTCAGTGAGGGAAATGCAGAGAATTAGTTTTAAACTCCCTGTGCTAAGAATTAGGACTTCTATATTTCAGAACAATTCCAAGACAGTGCCTGAATGGGCTGGCAGAGCAGGCTCGTGCCCATCTCTAATTCTTCTCAATTCTAAGGATATAAGCTTTCTAGAAGTACTTTACTTTGAATAGTCCCATTGAAAATCAGAAAACATGACAGCTCCTATTTGTTTTTCTCATTTTTTCCATTGGTTTTTACTGCTTTGGAAGTTTATTCTTCTTTATGAAGAGAATAAATAGATCTGCCTTGAGGCAAGGTTGCCCTTTCCCTAGGAAATGGGTTGGGGAACACAAATCTCCATCCTCTAGTGAGGGTGGTAGAGAGGAACTTTCATGGCAAAACCACCCCAGAGCTGCAGTTTACACAGAACCCAAGAGGCTGCAGAGAAGCAGACGGAAGGAATAACCAGGCCTCAGTGGTGATGGAAAACAACTTCTTGGGATCAAAGACTACTTGGCAGTTTGCTTCAACTCAGAAACCCGCTTGGTTGGTTGAAATCAAGCTTAAAGGACAGGCAAAGGGAGAGGTGCTCATACCCATTGTCTCTGATCTAGTTCCTTCAAGTATTCTTAGTCATGAATTCCCTATTAAAAGTAATTAAATGTTTGGAGATTTTTTGGGTTTTTTTTAATTCAATAGCCTATTGTCTTCTTTGGAGAGATGTCAGTAAGGAAAACATACAGACAAATACATCTCGGTACTTTGGCTGATGCTGGGTCCTGTCACAGAAAATTTTAGCACAGAGCATGGGTTTTTTTGCTAAAATTGGCTTGTTTAATTTGACTTGCTGACTCATTTTTCCAGCTGGTCTGTCATTCTACTCAATTCCAGATGAGGCAATAGGAAAAAGAATACTCTTTTGAATATCCCACCCTCTTGCCAAACCAAGTAACAATTAAAAACTCCAATTTTCATTGCACTTCTTTATCTCTGTTAATTATCCAAGGAACAGTAAATCAGATATATTGTCGCCTGCTTGTTGTCAATAATTTAAATTCTAAATTCTTTATAGATTTGTTGCAGATTTAACACACTGCTGCTTTTCCCTAAATTACATAGCATTTCGCAACTTGAATCCAATTCAGTGCTTCATTTTTACATTTGAGATCAAATGCTAGACAGTCCAGTCTAATTAACTCATGTGTTTTCTACACACAGAAGAAAACCCACATGATTTGGTAGCTTTTAATCCAAAAGAAACATCAGGTCTCTCAAGTATCTAATTAGTGACCTTCCGTGGGGTTTTTCCATAGTTTTTGAGAAGAATCTATTCTGAATCAAGTGTTTAGTGGACAATAAACTGGGAGTAGTGTGAGTTCAAAAAGAACAGAAGTATAGTAGGCAGGGACCTCATGAGCTGAGAGATGCCAATATAAAATAACACGGTGATATTCACATAAGAAAAAAATATATGGTAATTAAGTAGAAGTAGAAAGATCCCTTAGAATAATTATAGCTGCCATTTTGTAAAAGAAGAATAAAAGGGGGATGGCAAATGTGGTACAGTGTTAATAAATGAGATGTAAACATGTCAGGTGAAGTCATTTTTGCACTGTCGGTACTGATATTTTCAGGGTAATAGAAGGTATTTTTCATCTGTCTTTATCTACATGAACTATGAGAAAAAAAATTTACCATCACACAAGCACAATCACTTCTATACCTGTCTGTAACCAGAAATGTAATTGGCCCAACCTATTAGTAGGGAACAACCCTATATGGAGTAGTCTTGAACTACAAAACAAGCACTTAAATCACTGCTCAGTGCAGCAGAGCAGTTGCTTTAATTTTGCTTTTAACTGCAGACACAAAGGGGTTGTATGGATAAAGCAAATCAAAAAATATTGTTAATTAAAAATGGCATCCAGCACAAAGCTTTGTTTGCCCTTTCTGTGTATAGGGGTCAGAACTAATAAGGTTTCACCATTTGTTACCTGCTGATGGATGATGTGAAGCCATTCCTAGAGCTCTTGGTTAATACTTGAGCTCTGATTTTGTCACACATTTTTTTTTGCTTTTTTGAGAAGTGGAGGTGTGGGTACTAATTGCATGTGCTAAATAATGTGATAAAAATTTGTATAAATAGTCATTAAAAAACTTAGCAATGATCACTAGTTTACAAGGAGGAGTGTCTGCAATTTTAGAGTGTGAGTATTATTTAACGAAAACATTACCTTATTACTCAGTCACAGCCTGCATGCAAATTAATTATAATATATTTTAATTTTAAACATCAAATCCATAGAAAGGTATTTGTATTCTGGTTTCATGTTGTCATCTGTGATTTGTCCATTGAAGGGGTAAAGTTAAAGATCCATAAAGAAAGAGATGCTTAAAAAGGAAAAGCTGTCTAACCTTTGAACAGAGGGACATGAATATAGTGAGCAGCTCATTAAAATTGTTGGGAAAACATTTTTCCCAGCTTTTAACAGCAACACTCAAATTTAGTGCAAAATATTCAGCCAGAGGCTGAAACACAGTATTTGTGATTTTTCTATGTATCTAGCAGGATTTTTAATATTTTTAAAGCAATGCCAGGTTTTGGGTTTAAATTTTTATCATTCATATCAGAAAATTTGCATGGAAAATAATTTCAGCTAAAAAGTTTTCAGTCCAAAACTTGGAGACATTATGGTGAATTCTGAAGCCATAACTCCTTACAGTTGCCGAGATAGATTGGAGTAGCACTGTGTAAAAATAATAGAATTATGCTAAAAAAACCCACAGCTTAAATGAATATCAAGAGCTTAAGGTGAAAGGTCAGAAGCTTAACCCTTGTATGGAAGTCTGTTGAACTCATTTAGTGGTTTTACATAAAGAAGACTGAGTCTGAGCAAAATGAGAATTTATTTTGTGTAGTATCAGAAAATTTCATATTTTATATCTTAAAAAGTCCTGTTTTGCATTGCTTTGAATTCTACTGCCACGCATATATTTATTTCAATTCATTAGTAAGCATCTAATATTGATAGATTTTGTCAATTAGTTTAAGAAAACCTGAAAAGTTAAAATTGCCACCCTAGAATAAAAACCTAAAAATTTAAGTACTTCATGAACGATCACCAATGTAAGACCTTTAAAGTACAAAGGATATGTCAAGGAACATTTTTCTTGGTTCTGCTTCATGGAAGAAATAATAGGAATACATAAAATGCCATAATATATTATCTATCACATCTCTCATATTTATTATGGTGACGAAAACTGGAAAATTCATAGTGTTCTTTTTCTATTCAAATGTATGAAAAATCCAGGTGTTTTTGACTTGAGGGTAACAACTAATAAATGATTTGTTATATGCATTGTTTTTTAACTTGCACAGGTACGTGTGTTCACATTTTCTGTTGGTCAACATAATTACGACAAAGGACCCATACAGTGGATGGCCTGTGAAAATAAAGGTACTGTGTATTTCTTTTAAACCAGTCTTCACTAGAGCTTTGGATATCTTTGTTGTTCTCGAAAAATGACAGATTTTTCAGCTTGATTTTTTGCTTTATTGTATTTGTTAATAAAAGTTCCAGAAGTTATTTTATTACATATTATGTACATGAAAAAAATCACATGTGAACAAGAAACTGGTATATTTAATTCTTTATTACTTTATTTAAAACTTTATATTGTATGAAAACTACCACAGTAGTTTTTATAATAATAAGCCACTGTGGTTCAGTTTTGAGAATATTTGTTGTAATAGCCATCTATGTAAAGTTGGAACTGATGACAGATAAGAAATTAAGCAAAGCTGTTTTAAATTAAGCGGTCTGGACAAAGGGATTTTTGTTTGGTTAGTTGGCTGGTTACATTTCGTTCTGTTTTTCTCTAAAACTTACAAGGGACCAGATACTTAGAATTTTTTCCCTTTTTTAATGAAAATATCAAAATTATTCTTGCTGTGATTTCTTAGTTTCTGAGAGCATCTTCTATTTCCTATTTTTATCCCTATTTCTTTATGTAGGAAAAAAAGAAAAGTAAAGAAGGTGAAATTAAGGAAGTAAAATGTTTTGTACATGAAATTTCTACATGAAAAATGTGTTCAGAAACATTTTTAAAGAGTGTGAGAAAGAGATGTCTCAAATATCTTACAATATAACTGTAGAACATGGCATAAGATACAAATAGAGATAAATAGAAAATATATAATTTACCAAATATTTTTCCATGTTTCAAATAGAGCAATTTCCAGGCTGACTGAAAATGTAAAAGTATTTTACAAATCAGTGAGAAGCAAGAGGTGAGAGGTGAGCTAGATTACAACACGTCTCAAAAATTAGGACTGCCAGGGAGAAAGATAAAGATATGCTCAGGCATAGAAGAATAACATAAACCAAAGAGAAGAGAGAGGCATAAATACAGAAAAAAGATTATGTAGAAGAATCCATAGCCTGGAGAACAGCATACGTATTATAACCTCATGAAACTGTCAGTATGCTGACACGTCATGCAGAAGATACTTCAACTTCATGAAGAGTAGATTGTATTGTCAGATAATATCGGAAAATCGACATTTGTGTTTTGAACAGAATATCTTTTTTTTACTAACTTCTTTGTATCTGAAAAAAATGTGTGCATGTGACCTCCATTGTTTTAAAACAAATGAAGACCAGCTGGTTTAAAGCATAACCACCTATGTCATCTTATTATTGAGGCAAAGTGATCATAATCTGCTGTCCAAAATTGCTGTGATTATTTGTTTGCACATTCAAAGAAGCAGTTTTATTTCATTTTTCCTTCATTAAAAAATTTTGCTCACAGCAAGGGAAATTACTAATCTCAGTACTTTTACCTGTTTAATCCTCTGCCCCTTCCTTCCAATTTGACTTAAAATTTTCTTGAACTGATGATAGATCCCAGTGCCTGGCTTCTTATTATATGGGCAATATTTTAAGTATTTTTAATTCAAACAAGTGAGAGATAAAAGCAATCCTAAATAAAGACATTTCTGATGTATGTTCTCCGTGCAGGAGAAATACCCATTAGCTTTTTTTCATTCAACAGAGTGCCTTATATTTTTGTACTATGAAATCACTCTTGTGGCAGACCATAGCTATGCTTGCATTCCTATGTGCATTCAGCATATAATTATGTTGCTGTCACAGCATATTAAAATAAACATAAAATATACTTGCACATCATAATAACTGGGATTTCATGCCTACAAACTCAGTATATTATATGGCCTTAAACAAAACAGACAAAAGAAACACCTTGTAAACTCTAATTGCTTAAGAGTAACTAGCTTGGTCTGAATGTTGTGGTGACCCATCATACGGCCTTGCGTTGTGGTGGCATCTACTAAAAAGTATTTCATTCATAAACAGTAAATCTTATACAACTTAATCTAGAAATATAAGATAAATTAAATTCCTCAAGATTAAGAGGCCAGCAATCTATTATGGTAAAATGGCATTATTTCTGTTCCAAATTTTAGGTTATTATTATGAAATTCCGTCTATTGGAGCCATAAGAATAAACACCCAGGTAAGTGAGTTGGCTAAATCCAGATGCAGTTTTAACACACAGAAAGTGGACTAATATCTGTTCTTGGATATGTTTGTTCTTCACCTCTGCTAAAATCAATTCAATTCTTAGATACACTACATTAAGAAAAGAGAAAAAAAATTAAGGCTTTCATCTACATATGAGGGATTATTCTCTTAAAACATTCTACTTTTTCTTTTAAGTGGTTGCAATGAACCAGTTTAAAATGTGATCCCTGTTATCCTGGCCAGCTGGCCCACAGCAGCTTGCGTGCACACTGGTCACATTAACATCCTCCAAAGCCGGCTGACCATGTGCACACCATGGAGTGTCTGAAGTGTTCTGTATCCTGCAGGCTTCTGCACAAGGACTATGCTTTTGGCTCAGTTTTCCTCTGGGCCTTACATGGTCCCTCAAACTTTGTTGCTGAGGCATGACAGCAATTTTATTATAATGTTCTAGAAAACCAGTAATTTTTTTAATGTGGCTAGGCTTTCATAGTTCACCTTCTGCCGTACTTTCTGCATGATCCAGAGGGTTTGTATTACATGAAGGAGGCTGTGGATGTAAGTGAGGGGATAGCCCTGCTAGAGCATCTGAACTCATCTGGGTGCCACACTACAATCCTGCTTATAGGAGAGGTGCCTGGATGGATCCAACCCCTCTGGGAGAGACTGCACTTTTTGCCTTCAAAAAGGACACAGGAACATTTTAGCAGATTTGCATGTAGATAATTAAAGGCACAGGACTCTGGGATTATACTTTGTGATCCCAACTGAAGAAGAACAGTGTAGAAGTATTCTTTTCAGTTGTCTGAAAGTCCAGGTACTCACATGTCCAGAACAGCAGAGAAATATCATAGCAGTTCTTTTTCCTTCCACGGCCAGGCATGACATTTTTTGGCAGAAAATAAGAGTCCTTTTTTGGCTTGAATAAGAGCCTTTTGATTCTGTTAAACTCTTCCAGACAGTGTCTGGCAAGAAGTGTCCCTAATAAGATCAGACAAGTAGAAAAAGTTGATGACTGAAAAAAGTTTGATGGCATCCACTCCCAAATCAGTCCAGAAATCTGGCATCTCATAACATCACCAGCTTTAGCCATACTCAAAAACTGAAGGAAGGCAGGAAAAAGAGGTTTTATAACTCTAATTTTTTTTATTCCAATAGAAGTTATGCAAATTGTTGCTGTAGGAGCTTAACATACCCAGATGTTACACCACTCACCCTCCATTGTCCACTGTTTCTTCTGGGTTGAAGGTTCTGTAATCTGCGTGTAATTTCATTATGTCATTAGCAATTAATTTTGGAATAAAAAATAGTTGTAATTCTCATTTTGTGGAAAAAGAATGGTGGTTATGTGTAAGGTCTGTGTGGCTGAGACTGAAATACAGGAATTACATTGTCAGTAAATACTGCAAACTGAAGACTGAATTATTTTGTGGTACAATTTTAAAGAAGTAAATAAATGCTCCTTCTGTATTAGTGGTGAATTTTGATTTCCTTTTTTTCCCTGATATTTTACTTTTTTTTATTTCATTGTTTATTTTAATATTGTTTGTGCTCTGTGATCTAATAATTGCTTTTTGATGAGTTTATTGCACTTTTTGGCAGGAATATCTGGATGTTTTGGGAAGACCAATGGTTTTAGCTGGAGAGCAAGCCAAACAAGTCCAATGGACAAATGTCTATCTGGATGCTCTGGTATGATCTGTATTTATCTCTACTAAAGTAAGAATTTTAGCAAATCAGTAACTATATGGGTCTGCTTTCCCAAGAATCCAATTTCTTAAAGTTACAAACATTATATTCTTGTGTTTCTAACATCTGTACACATCAATACAACAACCTCTAGGAAGAGACCTATTTATAATGTGCTGGTCTTACTTGGACACAGCATCCTTCTAAGTGTCCTGAAATTTAACAGAGAAAAGCTACTTATCCTCTGCAGACTTTAAAGTATAGGTCACTGTTGTTCTCAACTTAAGAAAAAAAATAAGAAGCAAATAGTTTTCCAGTGTTGTACCTATTGCAGTAAAGGTCATTTGTTATGTTTTGGTGAGGAATTCTTAGTTTTTCCTCTTTTTTTTTTTTTTTCCTTCCAAAAAACATTCCAGGCAGAATGAAATCTATCAGTATTGCAGGGTATTTGCTCAGATTTTGAACTTGGATCTTTAAGCTATCTTGGTTGTAATTGATTGCTTGCTCAGGGTAATAATTTCTTTATTCTTTAATTGGATGGTGTATATAATGGGGAAATAAACAAAAAGATATATGAAATACTTTCTTACTGCTGAATTTATCACTTTGTTCTTGTAAAACGAGCATATTCAGGAAGCTACAGGAGGAAAAGTATTGTTAGCAGCAATCTAATCTCTTGCTCCGGATTACCTTCTTCTGAGCAACAGGGCAAAAATTACTGCAAAGTGATTTTTTGGAATCACGTATTCATCCAAGTTCACGAAGTCATCTAAAGTCGTGTCAAAATGCACATCTTCTCGCCAGTCAGCATTAGTGTCAAATTTTTATCAACATATAATTTTTACCATCAATATAACTGAACATGACACAGAGGAACTAGTTTTTCCTTGCAATTTCAATGCCCAGAAGTTCATTACCCATGTTTTCTTTGTTATTGTTGAGGTACTTACTGGAAACATAAAGGATATGATGACAAAAGTTCGTATGTTCCGTACATATCCTGTTGTAAAGCCAAAGATAAATTTTAACTAGGGATAGAGATCTGTTTTGTCAAGTAAAATAAGTGACACCTGCAAGCTGTTTTCTGTTGTGATACTTTATATATTCAGTGGGTTCATTCAGTCTTTCCTTCAAGTTTTTCTCCATTCATGTGTTATATATGTGTGTTTGTGAATTTTTAGTTATAGATACGTATATTTGTGTGTGTGTATACACATATGCATATATACATAATTATATGTAAATAAAGTAGGACAACACAGGGTGAATTATTGAGGTAAAGGCTGAAATTTGTGGACTTTCTCATCACAGTTGAGAGCATAAAGGCATAGGTGTATCTAACCTCCTCTGAAGACTTTTCCTGATTCTTGGTTGTATAAGGGAGTGGGACTGAGTTGTTACACTGGTTTGTTATCTTAAATTCCCTAAAACAGTTCCCCTATGTAGGGCTTACAGTTCTCCTGATTGTGCCTCCCTGGACTTATTCGACAACACAGGGTGAATTATTGAGGTAAAGGCTGAAATTTGTGGACTTTCTCATCACAGTTGAGAGCATAAAGGCATAGGTGTATCTAACCTCCTCTGAAGACTTTTCCTGATTCTTGGTTGTATAAGGGAGTGGGACTGAGTTGTTACACTGGTTTGTTATCTTAAATTCCCTAAAACAGTTCCCCTATGTAGGGCTTACAGTTCTCCTGATTGTGCCTCCCTGGACTTATTCCTATCCTTTGGCTCTTACTGTCCAGCGGCTGTTGGGTGGCTAAGACTAAAGTAATGCAAAGTGTATTAGACGAAGCCACATTAGTGCATAAATTCAGGTTATAAAATTCTGAAGAGGTATTTTAATTTCAGGCTAGCTTTCAAGACTGTCTTTAATAATTTGATATATTTGTAGCAGTTCACACCTCTTTTCTAGCCCTGTTCCTTCAGATTCTACTACTGTGTTGCTCTGGCTTCATTTTCAAGATAATCCCAGAATTTTCAGATACTTTTAGGTTAACCAGTTAGGCATAACTTATTCATAATTATTATCCTTTCTAACTGTACTTCTTTT
>VXAZ01006908.1:616804-634599 GCA_013399875.1 Gymnorhina tibicen
TTTCCTTTCTACTGTTCTTTTTTTTTTTTTTGGGGGGGGGGGGAGATTGTATTATTCCCCATACTTCCCCCTCCTGTTTCATTATGTATCTTTTCAATGTTTCTTCTAAATAATGTCCTCTCTCTTTTCTGCTGATTCATCTCTATTTCTCTTATTTTCCTACAAAATCCACTTCACTTTGCTTGTAACTCTTCTAACTCTGACCTCACCACCTTTCATTTGATACACAAATGTAAGTTCATGAAGGATGGTTTAAAATTCAAAAAGGTGATACTAGACTGGGAAAATGGAGAACAGATTTCACCAGAGTGGATTCATATAGTGTTCTAGCTTTTTTGTTTTCAAATGAAACAAAGGGGTATGGCTCGACAGTAAACTACATAGAAGGAGAGTAAGCATAAATGAAGGGAAAAAATATGAAATAAAACCCAAGCAATCACATAAGAAAAGGTAGAAATCTCCCTATGGGCAATTTAGAATGGGAAACAAAACTTTCCTGGCTGTCTGAACATATGGTTTTCTGGATCCTATTTTCAGTATGATTTGTAAATGTTACTAAAGGAAAAACAGATTTCTTATATCTTCCCAAATAAATGCAAATTCCTTGCTTCAGTTGCCTCAGTAACAGAGGAGACTATGTGATTTTGCCAAGCTGATCATGGACATTATTGCATACCATTGAAAAGTAGTGATGATAGAAAAAGTAGTAGTTTTACCTGTTGTATTTTCCTTTCCTTTCCCTCTACTATCCATAGTTTTATGCATAGTGGATACTGTAGCTGCGAACGTTTTCATAACATTTAGGTGTTTTGAAACTTTTATATCTTAAGTTGTTGCACATCATCTATTTTTAAAAAATAATACATTATTCCCACTAAAATGTGGACAAAAAAATCATAATTTCAACTTTTCTATGCACCAAGTCAGGGAAGCAGTATTTTCTTTTTTTCTGTAACAAACTGAAAGTCACTGTTTGGCCACACTAATTCCTTGATTGTTTCTAATATATTATGACTCAACATATACTTTTCAACTAAAAAGTCTTTTTCTCCTTTCTTTATTGGTTATTTTCTAGGAGCTGGGCCTTGTGATTACAGGAACTCTGCCTGTCTTCAATCTAACAAGGGAACAAAATGGGAAAATCGTAAGCTGTTCCTTCAAGGAAAAAAAAAAACAAAACAGCAGTTACAGAAATTAAATTTAATGTTAAATTCCTTGAAAGATGCGTATTTCCATAGAGTATTTTGCAGTGTAATTGTCTTGTATATCAGAAACAAATGGGTAATATCTAGTTACCTGATAACCTCCTGGGAACAAGAAAATCCAGTGTATTCTTTTACCCTTTTGTCATTCCAAGTTTCAGGGTATGATATTCCACTATCTATCCCTGTGCCTTAGTGGCAGTGGGAATGCATTAATTGCTCAATAGATGGGAAATAGAGGTCAATATTATTTAGACCTTTCCAAGAAATAATGTCCAGATAAATTTCTAACAAATGTCTGAGGCTATGACATTTCAGGGTAAAAGGCAGTGATGTAGAGAATATAAATTAGTTGGTTGTAATGATAATAGAAAAGAGCACTGTATACTTAGATTAAATTCTAAGTATTAAATAAATACAATTGCCCATCCCTATTACTGTCTCACCTGGAATCTGTTTGTGTCTTCATAAAACCAAAAAAACAGACCTGTAATATGCTTTCCAATGTGCAGTAAAATATTGTACTTTCAGTGTACTCATGTTCATTCAGGTCAAAATTTACAGAAATTTAGACAAAATATTCTTTGATTCAGTTTCTCAGATATTACATAGACTTGGAATGAATCAATGAGGGTTTGATCACTGTCATTTCTTTAGTTTACTTTCAGAATAATTCTCTTAGTTTCCTTTTAAAAACAAAGCAGTAAACCAAAAAAGTTGCATAATCTTATCTACAAGACAATGCCTGGAACTGACTGAGTCTGGTTCAAAGTGACAGACTACTGATTATCTAAGGATGTCTTTCTGAGAATTAAAACAGACGTGATCTAGTACACAGGAGCAAGAAGAGAACTCTAATCTGCTCAATTTATATCTCTACCTGAATTTATTTACAGACTCTAAAATACCTTCTCCAATAAATTTTACAAATTTATTTAAAATGGAGACGGGATTCAGGTGACACTATGTAAATGACTGCCCTCCTTTTCTGCAGTAGGAAAATAAATTACAAGTGAAATAAATGTAGTGCCCGAGTCCCTGATTTTAAATGCTAATGATTCTTATACTCACTGGGGTTTTTTGTTGTGTTGGAATATTTTTCATTCATCATTATACTATAGCCCAAAGAGTTAATTGTTTTAAGGTCTCACTTATCAATTGCCCAACCTAAGCATGCAAAGTAGCTCTGTGTTGGTGCTAGTAGTTTAGTATCTACATAACTGGTAATATTACTGCATCACTTTTGCTTTCACGTGTTTTGTTCTTACATATATTGTTTATTCATCCCAGAAAGTATCCATCTTCAGAAACAATCTTCATACTCTTCACTAAATTCTGAATTTATTAAATTTTATTTTGGATCACTTTGACATTATTTAAAATATTTAAAATAGACACATAACTAAATAGGTAACTTCTCAAATGTATCTGTCAAACAAGACAAAGGCAAAAGCACAAATTTACTGACTGTTGCAGTAATTCTGCATTGTAAATATGTCAAATATATACTAACATTTTTGAATTTTACTAGAATCAGCTGATTCTTGGAGTAATGGGGGTTGATGTCTCTTTGGAGGACATAAAAAAACTGACACCCCGATTTACGGTAAGCTGCTTGCATTGGTGGTTTTTCACTATGTATGATTTATGTGTGAATTCTGTGCATTCTTTTTCACAAGTCATACAGAAATGACTGAATTTGAGTCCAAATATCAGCAGGATTCTTTTCATATACTCTTTCTATTTTTGTACGTTTTCTGGTGGTTTTCTTTCCAGCCGTGTATGTGTGATTTGTCCATACAGATGCACTCTGTAAAAGTCAGCTTTTACATTAGGGGATATATTACAAGTAATTATTTTCTTGTATCTTAAGGCACTGCTCTTTAGTTAAGTGTTTGGTTCTTAATGTAGTGCACGCAATCATTTCAGCTAGTAATATTTATCATTTATCTAGGACAGCTCTTTATAGAAAATTTCTTCTATATAGGTTTCTGTCTGTACCCTACTCTGTACGACTGATTTATTTATGTAACAGACACCTAACTGTGGAATTTCTATGAAAATACTGTGGAAAACAACAGCTGAGGAAGAAAACAAACATCACAAATTCGACTGAAGGCAGATGCAAAGTCCTGCATCTAGAATGGAATAATCTCACACCACAGCTCATGCTGGGACAGACTGCCTTAGAGGGCAGGAAAGGACCTAGGAGTCGTGGTGGAGGACATGTAGAACATAAGTTAGCAGTGTGCCCTGGTGGTATAAACCAACTGTGCAGTGAATACCTGCATCAGGAGTGCACTGTCATTTGATCTCCTCAGTATAAGAAATACACTGAGGCCCAGTGCAGAGCCACTAAGTTGGCCAAGGGTCTGCAGTACCTGGCACACAGCAAGAAGCTGAGAGAGATGGGTTTAGGCTGAAGAAGGAACCTAATGGGTGACTAATGGGAATTGTGGAGAAAATGGACCTCGACATTGCCTCAACAAGAGGATATATACATAGGTGTGGCTATGGAAATTCCAACTGGAATTAAGGAAAAAAGAGAGCAAGCTGCCCAGAGAGGTTGTGGAATTGCCACTGGAGATACTCAACTTCAAAGCTGGACTTCATTTTGAAGTTATCTTTGCTTTCAGTGAAAGGTTGTACCAGCTGACCTTGGTCAGAGGTCATGGACCAGAGGTCCCATCATGCCTAAATTATTTTCTAAGTTTAGGGTCCTAAAAGAGTAAATATTAAGAAATTATTTTCTCTATGTTAATAATCTGGTACTTCATGATGCCTGAGGCAGTGTGTTTTCCACAATGTGAGCATTTCTTGAAAACCATTAATTACTCTTTATTCATTACTTAAAACCATGTAATGTTAAATTCCATTTCTTTCTTTCAGCTTTGTCCAAATGGATACTATTTTGCAATTGATCCTAATGGCTATGTGCTACTGCATCCAAATCTCCAACCAAAGGTATGAAACACCTTCTAATTTACTTCTCTGTTATAAGGAGATATTGTCAGAAAAAATCAGAAACTAGGATCTGCTGAGGATACCAAAGAGCAATATTGAGAATTTTCGGTTTTGTGGGTGTTAGGAAAATCTGTGGTGCATACATGGCTTCATCCAAATCCACCATCTTTGGCTTGTATTGAATTTGGTTATCAATAAAATAAAAAATATGTATATTTTGAATGCACATTTATATATGTGAAGTGTTTCAATACACATATTAATATAAAAAAATAGTAGTGGTAGATGTAACATCATTGTGAAAACTATAATGTCGTAAACAATCTTGAAGCAAACTGAGGATCTTTTGTGTACCTTTTTTTGTGATGCTTTCTCATTTAAGAAGTTGAAATTTTTGTATTTGCAAAACCAAAGTAATCAGGGGCAAACACAATGTATTTTACTTGATTTTTTGTATTTATTTATTTGCTTATTTTCTGTTTACCAGAGCTGAAACCTGATCTGCAGAGTTGGGATGGATTTAGCTGAGTACAACTTCCCAGAACATTAGATTTTTAGTAGTTTAACTTGAGAAAGGTGTTTCATGTTTAAAGATTAAATTTTTATCTAAGTATGATTAGGACACAACTTTCCTCAAATTTCATGAAAATAGAAACCAAATATTTCAGTTTAGCTCTTTATCCATAAACTGTAGTCCTTACCTTGTGGAGACTCCTACATTATATGTATCTTCTTAACTAACTTGCATCCCTGACTTTGATGAGAAATTTCAACATGACTGGATGATTTTTTTTTCCTGAAATCAGAATTTTGATCTTGGTTTTAATGAAAGGTTTCTCCATATGAAAAAATCTTCTGTTTAATGGACTTTTTGAAAATTCTTGTATTTTAATTCCATTAGAAACATAGTTTCAGTAAACTTTGTCTCTTGAATTTATAACAGTATATTATATAAAAGACAAAGTTAAAATAACTTCTTTAACTGTCAAAGAAAGAAGAATGAATTAAGAATTCAGCTACATATTTTAGTGATTAATCTAATTCTTAAGCTGGAAGAAGTCAGCTTTGTGAATATTTGAATTAATTTCCTGGTGAAGTAATTAATACATTTGAAATCTTTTGCCAAGTGTGTAACACAACAAGAAAAAAAAGTGCTTGTGAAGAAGAGAAAGAATAACTTAACTGTAACAATGAGATATCCCTTTTGATTTATTTTGAAAGACTCTTAAAAAATGAAAGGAAAACTGTGGAAAAGAAGGTTTTTATATAGTCTTCATAACTGAGAAGGACTTCAGTTTCTGGCTATCTACATTGGATTTTCATGCCTTAAAAAAATGAAAGTTTTGATTTGATGATTTTTCTCGGTGAATTCTTCGGAGACAAATATCTGCATCATTACTGACCCAATCTTTTCTTAATTAGAGGTTATTAGTAATTAGGTGACTGTGATTGGCCTATTTATCTTTCCCTTGTATGCAAATTAAACTATCTTTTCATTCACAAGAGTAATGTAAAAAGAAGCAATGCAATATTCTCATTTTAGGCCTAGTCTTGGGAGAAACTGCTGGATATGGACTGTTCATCTCATATGTGCTGTTATCCAGCAGTATTGCCTCACAACATTGGAGAATAAAAACCTTTGTTAGAACTTGGCTCATCCCAGCTAAATCTAGGCAAACGGAGATGGATTATTAGGATACTAATTGTCATGGTTTGTCTATGTAGTTTTCTTCTTAAAAGGATATGGAAGTCCAGAGATGCTTTCCCATACTGCTCAAAATTTTGATTTATAGTATGTTTAAAACAGAACGTTTTATAAGTGATAATTTTTATTTTGCATAGAATATGTTGTAGAAAAATGCCTAAATGTAGTAGAAAAATGCCTAAATGTAATACTAAACATTTGCATTATTATTGTTATTGTTGTTATTAACAGTTACACAGACTAGACTTTTTCACTCCCAGTTTGTGTGGGGTGGTGCATGCTATTCAGACTGATACAAGAACTACAGTTTAAAACTAAGGTACACGACAAAGACAGATATATTTAGATTCATGGACTTTCTTTAACGTCATATTAATTTTAGTTGAACCTCCTGGTAGCTGTTAACTTATTAACAAACAATGTCTTAACCCTCTTTGCCAGCAATTTTTCAGTAGATGTAAACTAAAACCTTTTACCTTTGAAGAGGTGAGGGTTTCTTAGATTTCCAATGCTTCCTTCTTGTGAATGTCTTCTGCTTTCCTTCTGAAAATCTAGTTCCTCAAATCACAACTGGTTCAACACAATTAATATTTTGAGAAATTTTCTTGAAGTTTGTAAAGTTGTTGGCACAACTGAGAAAAGTTAACAAACAACAAGTTCAAAAGCATATTAAAATAATCAAAAACTTTCCCATCATGTTCTTATTTGCTGAACTACATGGAAACTATGCCAAAGCATAACGAGAAATCTTTTTATTTTCTGCTTAATATTGTTTTAAACAGCTTAAACCATTTTTCTGTTTGTGTTATTAGTTACATTACATTTCATTTTTTTAAAGTGCTTAATTTTATGTTTTATTGCAAATTTTCTTTGTGTATGTCTGCATATTGGGATGTATTTTTCCCACTGTTATGGGAGAGAACAGGTGGATGTGCCACCAAATAAGCAGTCACTGAAGTGGGTCCATTAAGCATGTGCTAACAAGCTTAATATTAATTAGATTTTGAAAACAGTAAATAATTCAATTTCCCAATCTGTTCTAAAGATTGGAATCCTTTTCTTCACTTTTACTATGGTTCTGATCAAATCCATGTAATGATAGTCCTAAAACTCCATATACCTTCAGTGAGGTCCAGTATTCTGTTTTACTGATTAGGGTTATTTAAGAAACAGAAGAGGAGCTGGGTTTTAAGAGCAAATATAAAAGTAAACAAAAAGTGAGGTATTCTTATTCTATATTTTATTCTGTCAGAGTGTGTGGGAGGGAGAACTCTCTGTTAATTTAATTCACATTAACATAAGTCTGATTTTTGTTTCCTATACAAAACCAGTGTGTAGTTTTGGCAGAGAGCTCAGAACTCATGATCAGAAGGAGGGGTAGTTTCTGCTTGCAGTAAACATACACTGGACAGCACAGATGTTGAGAAAACACTTCCATTCTATAAGTAAGCTGTTTACTAATAGTGCAAAAATATAAATTGCTGCTTTTTTGTTACTTCAGCAAATTGGTGTGGGCATACCAAAAGTTAAATTGAGAAAAAGGAGACCCAATGTACAGGTAACTTTCGATGGAGGTGATTAGTGCATTAGAATGCATAGACCTGGAAACATAATTAGAAAGCTTCTGCCCTGCTTACTAGGAAAAATCTAACTAGAGAAATGTTTATTGTGACAAACAGCTTCCAAAGCATGAAGTTTGCATCCTTTCCTGTTTAAATAATAGAAAACATGCTATTGGCTGTAGTGAAGGGCATTCCATTAAATTATGGTGCTTTACTAATAGGTGCTAATTAGAGTTGTGCTGTAAAAAGTCTTCTTCAGATGTTGAAATTAATTTGAAGACTGGAAATAAAAAGAGACTACTTGTGCTGGCTTTGCTTGCATAAACCCAAAGTCAAGAGAAGATCAGAAGATCATTCTTATGACTTTATTGCCAAGTTTTATTATACAATGTATGCTGCATAAAATTACAGAATCTGAGCTGTTCAGGTTTTTTTCCTGGGGAAGTCAGAGTAGGGAATATGTTCTATCTGCTGTTTACATGGGGTTTCTCAGTTTAGCAGACCCAACTCCACAGAATTATGTGCCATTAACCTGAACAGGGTAACTAGTCATGTTTATGTAAAGCAATCCCTGAGCAGAAAACATGTAAAGAAAACTTAAAAATCATTAAAGGAATAGATTGTGTAACTAGCAAAATAGTAAACTTAAACACAGTGTATCATGTTGATTTCTTACACATATGGAAATCTATAAAGCAAAACTTGTGGCCTGCTTAGCAACACCATTAAAACATGGTGTAAAATCCTGATCTAAGTCAGTGATTTCACCAAGTGTCAGGTGGCTGTGTTTAAAACGTGTAGAAGGCCACCTCGGGGCTGGATTTTTTGTTTTTGCATTAGAGAAAGCAGCACTAAAATGAAAAAATCTCAGCTTTCTGAGCATGTCTGGCTCCTCAGCTTGCTGTGGTGTGGTCTGGCTGCTGCCGGGTTTGCTTGGCAGTCCATGCTGCCCAGCGAGGTGCGGCACTGGCTCTGGGCTCCCATCCACTCCAGATGCTCCTGAGTTTACCTCTGTGGCCCAGGATTTTGCTGACTTCCTACCATCACTTCTTTTAAAAGCCTAATAGCCTTTGTCTTCATTAGTACAGCAGGTATGGGTAGGAACTAGGTTCCTGCAATACAGCAAAGAAGGCCATCCATTGAGTTTGTGAGAATACTGACTTCCCAAAACAGACAACAACATTTTATTTAACTTTTTTTTTCATGTTGCTGCACCAGTTCTTTCTTTCTTTGTTTCCTTCTTGAGTTGTCATTGAAATTATAGATCCTTGCCTTTATTTGTCATGCTGAAAATGTATTGCAATCCTTTTGTTTGCATGCTTCATTGCTAGTGATTTACTTCTGTTCTGTTTTGTTAAGTTGTGCTGGTGAATGTGGTGGCGGTGTGCTTATTCCAGTCATGTTACATGCATGGCTGGATAACGAGAAGAGCAAACTGAACTGTAAGTTTGTTTCTTCGTGGCTTGGAATAAACCCCACTAAATGGCAACCTTGGAATTAAAAATTATGGAGCCCAAATACTGGTAAAAATGTTCTTGGGGGAAGAGACATAAGGGGGAAATAGTTTCCATTTAAAGTACGGGTGTAGGAATTTTCTGTTCTAATTTTTAGTGGTTGTCTTTGTGCCTCAGGCACATCTCAGAATGTATTTATAGATGCTTAGTTTTTTGCCTATTAAAAGTCATTAATAATGTAAGTCTTCAAAAGAACAACAAACAGTTAATGCATACTTGAATTTTCACAGAACTAAAGTTTTCTATTTTGTCTTTGGGACTCCTTGACTGTGATTAGCCCAGGTTATCATTTGAGATGAATATTGACCTTGATTTGATGTGATGGCTTTTTCTTTCTTTTTTTTACCATTTATTTTCTTCTCTGTTCCTTTGTGTGTTGGAATGGAATGTGAACTTCATAAATGCCTCCTCTGCCATGCCAATGCCTTCATGCATGCTGTTTGGGTTTGACCATGCTATTCATTATCCATTGCATGTAAGATACGCAAAATTTTATTTATTTTTACATTTTAGCCTTTTGTTATTTATTTTGAGAGTGTGGATTTTTTGGGAGGGAAAAGCAACTGCATAGCAATAATTGAATAATTTTGAATTAGTAGATAGCATATGTTAATGCCATTATATTAAAGTTGCTAGTTTTAGCTATCATATATAAAGACAAATGGAAAAACGTTCTTGAAGTTTTCAGTAAATATTTTAAAGAAATACCCAGAGTATTTGTCTGCAATCTTTTCAGTGCATATTCTCTTCCTGAGAATAAATTTATTGGTTTTTCTCTTAGCAGACAGTTATTGATAAGAACAGGAATGGTTCCATATACCCAGAAACATGCACATTTTTTTCTCAAAAAAATGAAGAACTAATATGTTGTCTTCTGGAACTATTCTATACTACAGTCTTGAAAATAAGGGCTACTATTAAGCTCTTGGTTCTCCAGATTTTTATATGAAAGCATCTTTTACCAGTTTTTCAGGATATTACTTTCTTCCAGTACATACATAAATTGTGATGAAACAAGCTTGCATCCCTTGATAGAATAGTCACATGTACATTTGTCATGTAACTTTGCCAGAGAATGTTAGGATAGGAGGAATATAATTATAACTGAAGGAAGGGACTTTAGTCTACCCTGTAAATATTGGTAGAGGAGCATTGCTGAAATCCCTTAAAAATGATTTTTTTTTCGTTTTCTACTCTGAACTGTCAGATTTAAATAGTTAGGTAATATATCCCCCTGCTCCTTTTTCTAAATAATGCACTCACTTTTAGGGGGTGTGTTAAGTAACTACTAGATGATGATGATTGATGATTTTTACACCACACGCAATAGAAAGTCAATGAGGCTTAGGCAAAACTGCCAGAAAGAAAGTTGGATTTCCAACAACTCATACAGAAGATGGCTCTGGCCAAGTAAGTGCAGACTGCAACTGAGGAAGGAGCAGAGGCTGGAGGATGGTCTGATCTAGTTCAGCAGAGATACAGTGATCTTCCAGCACTCCTGTGGGACTACTATAGATGTAGGCCACCAAAGTTCTCTGTGCTCCATGCTCGAGGGTTGACATCATCAACATTCCTTAGGTCTGGAAGCTTGGATTTCAGTATTTCTGTGCTACAGGTTTCCACCTTCTGAACTGAGAGAACAGTACTGATGTCAAGAGAAATGCTTTTGAAACTCCAAGGTGTTCAGGGAAGTCCTGTCATGCTGACAATAAAAGTGGGGTTTTTTTTTTGTAAACCCCAAATTATTTGCTGTAATTGCTGCCTTTTTGAATCTTGAACCATAGTCTATTCCCACCTCATAACAGCAAGTCTGCTCTTGGCAAAATTGCAAAGAGTGGAGTTGTCCAGCTTATTGGTTGGGTGGAAAACTCTCCCAAATTTATCTCTCCCTTCTTGGAGGCAGGACATCCAGTGAGAGATTCGTATCCTATGTTTCCTCTGCTTACCCTGAGTCATCTCCCACCCATGCAGTCTGTGACATGCCAGGAGAAGGGGAAGCAGCACCTCAGCATGAGCCCCATATATGACAGGCTGTGGACAGACACTGGCAATTAGTGTTAATTGGATTTTCATTTACCCAATTAACCTCTCTATCCAACAAAATAAAATAAATGAGAAAGGGCCACTAGTAATGCTACAAGAGATTAAAATAGATGAGTTAAGTAAACCCAGTTAAGTAGGTTACTTTGAAATGAAGGGATTAGAGTGGTTTGTAATATTACAGTACTCTGTCTTTATTATTTGATAATTCAATATCTTCTGCTTCAGAATCCTAAATCCCAGGAGCCTGTTACGCTGGATTTTCTAGATGCTGAATTGGAAAATGATATTAAAGTTGAGGTGAGATTACCTGTTTTCTTAGTACCTGTTGCTGCTTGTATTTCACCATACAATAACCGAAAAGCAATAAATGTTCTAGATTTTGAATGGGAATCTATTTCAATAAAAATGTGGATGTTACATGTGTTAAGATGATGACTTTATAGAGATGAAGTTATAATTAGAGAAATTAAATCCTAGTAGTATTCATAGGTAAGGGCAATGCATTATATTCCTCTCATTTTGAAAAACACCGTGATTGCTACTTAAATTCTTCTTCATGAAGTAACAGTTCCTGGGAAGGGAAGATAGAATTTTTTTTTGAAACAGAATACTTTCTAATAGAATATTAAAATACTACCTGAAATATTTTAAAAGTATTTACCTATCTCTTATTAACACATGATTGTTCCTGTGGCAAGAAAAAGAACTGAGAAACAAAGTGTAGACAAAAAATTAATTTGTCAGTTAATCAGTTACTGATTTTGTAATATATTCTGAAGTTATAACTTTTTAAAAATATGTTAGTTTTCTGAAATAAAATGGAAGGCTTTTAAACATTTTACAATTTTAACATATTTTTTCACTTAATTTGAAATTGTTCTTTCATAATGACAATAATCAGCATTCCTTGGTATCTGTTAAAATCTGCCTTAATTTTCTTTGAAATGGCTGCTTCAGGGGGGAGTTACTCTCAGACTGGTACAAAAATGTTTCTGTGAATCAGTGCTGCTGCCTGAATCACACAGATGTGCTGGGAGGCACAAGAAATGCTTGATGAAACTCCTTCTCATGCACACAGAATTAATTCTCTCTCTGTCAGTTCCCAGCATCAATGAGTTTTATGTCATGTTCTTGCAATGCAAAGTATACCAGAATTGCTGCTTCATAACTCTACTGATTCAGTATATATTTGGATAAAACAACTTCTAATTGGAAAAATCTGAAAATTGTAAACAAAACTTTTTCTAAGAGTTGTGATTTCCATATGCATTAGCATTTTCTGTGTTTTTAAGAAATATTTTGATCACTGAATAGATTATTCACGTTATATGCAACACCTACATTTCCCTTTTTTTTTTCTTCATTTTTTCCTTTTCTTCCTTGCCAATAGATTCGGAAAAAAATGATAGATGGAGAAAGTGGAGAAAAAACATTTGAAACACTGGTCAAGTCCCAAGATGAGGTAAGATAGGAACCCAAAGAGTTACATTTACAGGAATAAAGCAAACCAGAAAAATAATGTGAAATGGTGAAATGCTGGGTTGTTCATTTTGTAATGACAATTTGTACCATTTTTTCCCTCTAGATTTGCTAGTTTTACTGGCTTATAGTAAAAAAAAAATTATGTACTTAGGAAAAAAAAGAATTGTTTTGTTTCTTGGTTTCTTTGGTGCATCATTAATCAGGCAGTTGTTGATGAGGTCTTACACTCTGTTCAACAGGAAATGGACCCAGCCTACTTCTGTGCAGGAATTCCAAAACAAAGTGCTTAATTTGCTTGTGGAGATGTGTGAGGACGGGTTTGGTAGTTTATATTGTGGTTGAATGGGAAGAAAGTTGTGAGAAAAATAATAAAGTAACATTTTCATGCCATAAATGAGGACTGTTTGGAATAAGCAAATTCATCTTACAGTTATATCATGTACTTTCTGAACAGCTTGTTGAGTTCTTTATTTTCTTGTCCAAAATACTTATTCCTGATAAACATGGCTACTGTTTTCTCTAATAAGCAGTCATGTTTCCTAGCAATAGGAAATACTGAAATTTGATATGGATCATTACTTGGGTGCTCTACTTCTTGGGGACCTCAGTAAGAAGAAATCAAGACTGGTCTTCTGGCCAGAGTATGCCGCAGTTACAGTTCCACAACATCTTTTTGAAACTCTTTTGCTCTGAACATAAGGCAGTTTGAAGATATCTAATTTGGTGACTTAGCAGACACTGCACAACCATTGCATATAAGCTCACTATGACAATCCTTAGAAGAATTGCTTGGGACTGTGCAGTTAATTCATACTGGCTTTCCCTTCTTCCCATGTTCTTCTAAATAGGCCTGTATCAGCAGTACCCTTTCCTCCTGCCAGGACTCTGTTTCGTGCTTTCTCACAGTAAAATGCTAAAACAAAGCTTTACGATACTGCTTTACAATCTCTGGGTAAATCCTACTGTGTGAAAAAATTGTATCTTTTCCTGAATGGCTCCACTGTTGGAGAATGGTGCATGAATAGGTGTTTGCTGGGGCAGAGAAGATAAGCCCCAGTGGATGTCAGTTCTGCTCCCTCACCTGTGTCAGGAGTCCATTCTGTTTAGGGTGCCAGCAGTCTCTTCCCTTAAGGGAAACTGGGTCATTCCTGACCCAGTGTCAGAGAGTCCAAAGCCCTGCTGGCATCTGTGTTGAGGATAAACTGCTACTGAAGGGAAAGACTCCATGCTGGGACATTTTCAGATTTATGTTGTTTTGTTTAAGGAGTGCCCTTCCAGGTCTCTGGGTGAAAAAGCCTCTGTGTAGGTGGTTAGAAGAGGGTTAGAAGGTCAGAAAAATACTATAACATGATTAGGGTTGTACAAGAAATTGCATTAATGGCAAATATGTTGAAGAGATTTCAGGCTGTTCATACATTTCTCAGGCTCTGTGCTACAAAAGACCTGAAACAGTTGGTCCTGCAACTCTTTGCCCAAAGAGGGAGGGAGGGAAGTTTTGAAGGGCTGAAGTCAGTTACAGTATCCGGGCAGGAGGGAGGAATGTAACATCCCTGGGTGCATGAGAATGTGCCAGTTACACACGGTCCAGACCACAATCTGTGTTGGAATAAAATGTTCCAAGCCTTTGATCCCAGATGTTTCAATGCCAATGAAATTAATTATCCTCACCTTCCCTTGCACATGGCCCAAGATTTCTTCCTCTACCCAGACCTCTCTGAGAGAAGAAAGGAGCAGCCAGAGCTGGCTGGCTGTGATGACTGCTTCAAGCTATTGCACCGTCCCAGCTCCAGGCTGCTAGAACCAGAATAAAACTGCTTTAAACCACGGGCCATGCATGAGCCATGCATCACTTAGCACTTGATAGCTTCATATATTTTCTTATAAAAAGGGCTAATGTGGTCGGTTGCTCTGAACTGACAGTTGCAGTCTTCAGGCTTAAAATTTATGTTCTTTTTGTTTTGCTTTTTGGTTTAAGTTTGCATTGCTTTGCTTTTGTGTTGCAGCTGGCCCCAGCAGTGTCTTGGGAGATGACTTCATACTACAGCATAGAGACTGGAGTTGTAGCAAATGTGGGTGGGGTGCGCTGGAGTCTCCCAAGGCCTCAGGGGCTTTCCAAGTAACAGAGAAGATGCCATAGGAACAAAAGCATTGCCACATTTGGCAGCCGGGGTGGGCAGTAGTGAAAACTGAAGGGTCACAAAAGCTGCAATAACATGTGTGAGTTCTTTGGCAGTGATCAACTGGGGATGAGATGGTCTCAGACCGCCCAGGAAGGGAGTAGGCAAAGGTACACGGGAGCTGGGGTGTGAGGATAAGTTATCTGCTGGGTTATCTTTGAAGGGACCTTTCAGCCAATTTGCTTTGAAGCACTCTCACAGTGCTGATGGCAACAGGATTTAATTACAGCCCAGTTCTTCTCTTCCTTCCCCTCCCGCCTTGGGCACTGTTTTTTCTCTTGAGGGGATACATGACGTGTGACCCATGACACTGTGCCTGATTTGGAGGGACTGCCAGCACTAGGTTCAAGTGGCTGATTTTAACCTGAAGTACACATTAAATATAGATAGGCTTGGATAGGAATCTCTTGAAGCATCTTTTTACCTCAAATATCAAATAGATCATGGTACTAGACACTGTTATATGCATCTTCTTTCTGGTTTTCTTTTATCTTTCTTTCATTTTCTTTCAAAAATGACTATTAAATTATTTATACTGTCATGCTGTACTGAAAAGCAGCAGTCAGGTAATGAGAAGGTTTCAATTTATAAATGTCGTATAAGTCACCTCTTTTCCACAGCCATGGTGATTTTCCCACTATCCTTTTACCATAGGGCAAGAAAGAACCTAGAGGTATACCTGTGGTACCTTTCACCAATGTTTGTAATGTTGCAGTACAACAGCTGTACAGTCTTCATTGCTGGCATACTTACAAAAATTTGATTGTAAAATAATAATATGTTGCAGCTGGCATAATCATGTAGATTTCATAGTGAAAAACTGAGTAAAACTATGTCAGCCAGGTGGATTCACTGTTAAATCTATGGGGAACTGTGGGACTGTGCCTATCACACTATTTTTCATACCACAATTTCTTTACAAATGGTAAAGATTATTCTAATGCATTAAGTTATTTAAAAATAAACATTTATTTCAATGTTAATTTTTTTCCCAAATTCAAGACCCTCCTAATGAGATTAGAAACATGTGCTAAGTTTAGCAGGGGGTATCTATACAATCAGGATTACCAGGCTGTGGGTGTAGTTATGATACAAATTTAAATGCATTCACCAGTGGTGCTGTGACCTGAAAGGAAAGGCTCTGGGTGTTTTTGTTTTTAAAGACTTACCTACAAAGTCTTTTCATAACTGAGGGGTTTTTTTTATCTTTTCATAGCTTAAACTGGAAAATGATCCATAAAAGAGAAACCATTTTTTATCAAATTTAAATCACATAGACAAAGGTTTACATAGGTCTGGCTAATGAATTTTAAAGTGAAAATTATAGGTCAGGTTTGTCTGGTTTTATTTAAATTTACATTTCGCTAATGTTCAATAAAAATTATGTGGTTGATTCTTTTGCAAAATGTAAGTTTGGAAAATATTTAAGGAAAGGAGTTGCAGCTCAACCCATGATTTTAGCAAAATAATAAATAGAAATCCAACAGAATTGTACTTGATTTTACACTATATTTCTTAAAGAAAGGTCACAATTGTTGAAGGTCCAGAATTTAATAATTTAATTTTTCACCAATATCTCTTTGTAGAGGTATATTGATAAAGGAAATAGAACGTATACATGGACTGCTGTGAATGGCACTGATTACAGGTAACTTGTTTCTGTTCACTCACTTCATTTGTTTATTTAAATGTCCTTTTGGTTAATTTTTGTTAATAGTTTTAGCATTATACTTTCTATGCTAGCTAAGGAGACACTGGTGTGTATATTAGATCAAATTCATTTAAGCATACATTATGCTTTGTAGTGTTAGAAGGAATGTAGAAACATTCCTTAAAATTACCCAAAACAAGTTAAGGTTTTCCAAGTCTCAGGAAAGTTAAACTACTCTAGTTAAAAACTACATGGCACAAATACAAAGTCAAATTTTGACCAAAATGATGTTTCTGTTGTGGTGAATTACAGTAGTCCTCAGTGAAGCTGGATCCCATTTTCTGTTGTCTTTTGCACAGGTGTACAGTCACTAAGAATGCAAACATTAATTTGAGTGTAAAACCAAACAAATTGGTTTTAACAACAGAACGTAGCCCTAGGATATTCTATTCACCATCCCATTTTTCTGTTGTACTGCCTCTATACTCTGTAAAAAAAGGAAGTTTTTATCAGATTGCCATCTAGCAATCACTAGAGAAATACATTTCATTTACATGACTTCTTAATTCTTGCTGAGCTTCCTGGCATGAGATACAGTAATAAATCCTCAGAGTCTCCTTGCAGAAAACCTATTAAACATAAAATTATAGGTTTTAATTAGCAATTTCTGCAAGCAGTAGCTGTTAATGACAGGTAAACTGCCACTGATTTCCCTGGAGGAGAATTGGTAGAAGGCTATCACTAAATATTCAGCAATCTCACTTATATTCTGTATAAATGGCAAATGTGTCATTAAAGGTCAGCTCATTTATGGCTCAACTGTACAACATTTTTAATGTTAATTTCTGTGGCTCTTCATTAGAAACTGTTGCAGTTCTACATGGATGAAATCCAAGTGCAAAAATTAAGGATGCCACTTGGAAGATTATGATACCTATTTAATGATTACTCATACCTCCTGTCTTTTACATACATTTTTAGAACTGAACTCTTCTACATACGTGTAGAATTTAGCTGCAAAAAGAATTCCTGCATATTTTGAAGGAAAAAAGTATAATATGAAAGAAAACATATTGCAAATGCTCTGCAAATCTCAAAATATTATTGCACAATTATGTTCAATAGTTGTTAGTGGTGACTGCATGATTAGCACAGTACTAAGTGATATTTTGGTTGTCACTGATCACCATGACATGTTACACTAGGATGTTAAATGTGTCAGAGGAAGATACAAAAATGATGGGTTTTTTTATTTGCAATTATTTGGAAATTCCTTGCTTACCTGCTAAAAAGTGCATTTATGCTAAAAAGTGTAAACAAGAATAAAAACAAACACGGGAACCCTCAGGATTGGCATAAACGTACTTATGTCTATTACAAAGTGTGAGGCAGGTTTTATCACTGTGTGGCTGTCTCATCTCATGACAATCCAAATTCCAAACTTGTTAATTACTGTCAAAACACGAAGAAGCTGAAACTGGGAGACTGCTGCAAA
>VXAZ01006908.1:635183-723633 GCA_013399875.1 Gymnorhina tibicen
TGGACTGCTGTGAATGGCACTGATTACAGGTAACTTGTTTCTGTTCACTCACTTCATTTGTTTATTTAAATGTCCTTTTGGTTAATTTTTGTTAATAGTTTTAGCATTATACTTTCTATGCTAGCTAAGGAGACACTGGTGTGTATATTAGATCAAATTCATTTAAGCATACATTATGCTTTGTAGTGTTAGAAGGAATGTAGAAACATTCCTTAAAATTACCCAAAACAAGTTAAGGTTTTCCAAGTCTCAGGAAAGTTAAACTACTCTAGTTAAAAACTACATGGCACAAATACAAAGTCAAATTTTGACCAAAATGATGTTTCTGTTGTGGTGAATTACAGTAGTCCTCAGTGAAGCTGGATCCCATTTTCTGTTGTCTTTTGCACAGGTGTACAGTCACTAAGAATGCAAACATTAATTTGAGTGTAAAACCAAACAAATTGGTTTTAACAACAGAACGTAGCCCTAGGATATTCTATTCACCATCCCATTTTTCTGTTGTACTGCCTCTATACTCTGTAAAAAAAGGAAGTTTTTATCAGATTGCCATCTAGCAATCACTAGAGAAATACATTTCATTTACATGACTTCTTAATTCTTGCTGAGCTTCCTGGCATGAGATACAGTAATAAATCCTCAGAGTCTCCTTGCAGAAAACCTATTAAACATAAAATTATAGGTTTTAATTAGCAATTTCTGCAAGCAGTAGCTGTTAATGACAGGTAAACTGCCACTGATTTCCCTGGAGGAGAATTGGTAGAAGGCTATCACTAAATATTCAGCAATCTCACTTATATTCTGTATAAATGGCAAATGTGTCATTAAAGGTCAGCTCATTTATGGCTCAACTGTACAACATTTTTAATGTTAATTTCTGTGGCTCTTCATTAGAAACTGTTGCAGTTCTACATGGATGAAATCCAAGTGCAAAAATTAAGGATGCCACTTGGAAGATTATGATACCTATTTAATGATTACTCATACCTCCTGTCTTTTACATACATTTTTAGAACTGAACTCTTCTACATACGTGTAGAATTTAGCTGCAAAAAGAATTCCTGCATATTTTGAAGGAAAAAAGTATAATATGAAAGAAAACATATTGCAAATGCTCTGCAAATCTCAAAATATTATTGCACAATTATGTTCAATAGTTGTTAGTGGTGACTGCATGATTAGCACAGTACTAAGTGATATTTTGGTTGTCACTGATCACCATGACATGTTACACTAGGATGTTAAATGTGTCAGAGGAAGATACAAAAATGATGGGTTTTTTTATTTGCAATTATTTGGAAATTCCTTGCTTACCTGCTAAAAAGTGCATTTATGCTAAAAAGTGTAAACAAGAATAAAAACAAACACGGGAACCCTCAGGATTGGCATAAACGTACTTATGTCTATTACAAAGTGTGAGGCAGGTTTTATCACTGTGTGGCTGTCTCATCTCATGACAATCCAAATTCCAAACTTGTTAATTACTGTCAAAACACGAAGAAGCTGAAACTGGGAGACTGCTGCAAATAACATAATTGCTTTACTTGTCTCATTTCTGTTGCAGTTTGGCATTGGTGTTACCATCATACAGCTTTTATTATATTAAAGCCAAAATAGACGAACCTATAACTCAAGCCAGATGTAAGTATTGTAAAGGTTCCTTGGTTTTGTCTGGTATTTCCAAGTCTCAGGTTCACTTAAAAAGCAATGTTTGAAATCCAGAAATTGTGTGGAATTCACTTATGTTATCGTGATGTACCCAAAATCTTCAGCAATGATTCTAACCCATTTTAACATCCGAGGTGCAACAAATATTCTATAAAAATAGAATATGTGCAGGTACCCCAGTTCCACTGACAATCCCTACCCCTTGCTCTGTGCCTATAGAATCATTGCTTTGTGTATCCTCTGTTGCTGTCATTTTAAGGGTCTGAATACTATTTTTTCGATGCTATTAGCAAAATGTAGTGATATAGACTGTAAGAGTAAAGCACTTTCTTTTGTATTTTAGTTACAGTATAATATTTAGCAAATGATCTCTGCTGCCTGTAGAAATAGAACAATGTGAAAGCCCTGCTTGGTTTGAGTTGCAGTTAGGTTTTCATGTTGCATTTTACAAATAGTTTTAGTGGATGTTTGCATTATATTTTTAGATCAGACTAATTTCAAGCCATTTACAGATTCTGAAATGATAACTGGAAATTATACTTGTCAGTTTGTAAGGTTTTTTGTTTATTAGGTGTAGCCTAACTGTAGTCTAGGCAGTACACAAAATAGGACCAATCACAGCCTTTTAACTGTATCACGGTGTTTTGATAAATTTAGAACAAGTGTGTTGTTAAATAGAAAGTTAGAAAAACACAGAAAACTCAGGCATAGATACTATTAGTTTAGAGAAAACTCGGTTAGCACCACATCACTCTCTTCTACCATTGCTCCCACATATGAAGTAGAATATAGCAACTTTTAGTAATTAGTGATTTATTTTGTAACATTTTCCAATACTAAGTACTTTAAAATTAAATTTTTAAGCAGGGAGTATGATTCTCTTGATGCATTAGATCATCTGGTTTTGCACTTATATCAATATAACCTGCAAAACAGACCCTTGAAATAGCCACAGTATATAGAAGGTACTGAGAAATAACTGGGAAGGACCTATTCTTTAGTCTTCAGAGATGTTTGTCTTTTTTTTCCCAGACTAAATCTGTATGTAAATTGAACCTTTGATCTATCTATGTACAATATTTTTATTCAAGGGGCTGTTTGAATAAAATATTGGTTTGTGACCCCTTGTGCTTTACCCTGTTTTTTTCTGTTTCCCTGCTTTCTCTTTCTGATGGATAGTGACATCCAAAAAGGGCAAGTATATTCTTGTTGCTCAATTTCCTTCTGTTTACTGCAGTTGGTATTTTTCACTTATATTTCTATTCCTACTGGATATTCTCCTCTGTATTCCTCATCTCAGGATTTTCTTCATGATCATTGGGTACCATAGCAATAGAAAGGGAAAAACNATGTTTTCCTGTTGTTATGCTAATTAAATGTCTTCCTTAAATAAACTGTTAGATATTATCTTTCTGTTGCCAGTTGTATGTTTTATATAATAATCAAGTAATTTCTTCCTATGTTGTGAAATACTGACAAGCATAGAATTTATTAGTTGGAAAGTGTCTCAAAATAAACATTTCTTTCTAAATTCATGGATGCATGCAAAAGTTAGCCAAATAGATTGAGAAGAGAAACAATGGCAAAAATTCCAGTTTACTTACTTGATGTTTACTCTTCATCTTTGTAGTTTCAGAAACACTGAAGTTTGATCATTTTGATGAAGCTGGCTATACGTTTTTAGCACCAAGGTTGGTTGATTTCCCAGTAATAAGTGTTATTTCAGCACTAAATAGGTATCTAATCTGATTAATGGCACATGGAACATACAGACTTGACCAATAAAGCTTCATTTGGTAAAAAATTATCAATCTTTTTTCCTGCTGGAATGTAAATAGCATCTTCAGGCTCTGATTTCTGTTCATATTAATCAAAGAGAGCTGTAAAAACTCATATTGATGTTTTAATGGAAAACTTATTCACATCTGTGCAATTCTTGTGGTTCTGACTTTCAAGATTTTACAACTATTTTTCAAATAGGTTTCATAATACTTACTACATGTTTCCCAACTTCAAGACAAAGGGTTTCAAAGCTCTCTATCACTTAAGTATGAGTTAATTTTCAATTAATTGAGCATAAAAATTATTAAGTCATTGAAAATTGATTAATTTCATGAGTTCCCTGAGGTTTTTTATGTGAAATTGTTCAGTTCTTGTTTCCCTTTTAAAACTTTGTTCACAAGGGAAACGTGGTATGATAAACAGCTCCTAAAAATTGTTTCCCCTAAGAGATTGTTATGATAAATAAAGGAAATAAATGAAGTGCTGTACAGTTAAGATCAGTTGAGAATTGTTGCATTCTTTTCTTATCCGATAAATTTCAGTATAGTTTTAAACTTCAATTAATAGGTTGATTTCAATGACTTGATTGATTTGTGTAAAGTCTTCTATCTTAAAATGTATTCCAGCCTAACTGTTTAATTGAATTTTTCTGAAAGACTGAAGTTATTGAGAATCAATTGTACCAATTAGCACCTTCCAGCAAGTCCCTACTATCCTACATGAACAAAGTTTGTTTGATATGTAGCTCTGTTTAAATGTAAATATTGGTGTGGTAAGGTAAATTGTGCTTGTAGTCTTTTGTATCATGGTAATATAAATAAAGGGTAAGAAGATATCTTAGTCAGATGAAATACTTGAACAGATACTTCTTTTGTTTGTAAAATTAATTTAATATAAAATCTCATTTAAAAAAGAGAGCCCCATGCTGTAGTGCCAAACACTCTCTACATTTTAATTAAAGTTGTTTAATGCCACTCATATAATATTTGCTTGCAAAATGCCCAGTGATTTTCATTTTGCTTGCCTGCATTCAGTGAATTGACCAATGATATATTGCTTTATTACGTTGTATAAGGGACAGGAGTTTACTGTTTATCTGTTTTTGCATGTGTCAAAACCAAGAGTATTTATATGTTCATGTGGTTTGTACCCTATTATAATTGCATTTAAAACTTCTCAGAGGAGAGGACCTTAACCTATAAATCTGGCCTTAGTTGAGCATGGAGTGACTATGTTTCACCAGCAGTCCAGGTACTTTCCAGTGCAGTTTAACCCAGGAGCAATTTAATGCACTGGGCATATTTTTTGTGCACAGACTGATCTCCTAATACTGTGGCCTACACTAGTCCTCAGGTTTTTTCTGGGAATCTATGCCCTATTTCATACATGCAGTTTTCTTATAGTCCAAGTCTTAGCAAATGTTTAGGCAGGCACTTGAACACCTTATTTCCTGTAGATGCCTGAAATAATTGATATGGCCACCACTTAATATTGATGATGGCAGTCAATTGACACAGTAGTGCCAGCTACTTCATAATAGTTGTACAAGCCTGCTTGGACTTGAAAATTGTCTGCTTCAGTAGCACAAGAAAAAAGTATGAGAAGACTGATGTTTTGTTGTTTTTCAGAGACTACTGTAACGATGTAAAAAAATCAGAGAACAACACTGAATTTCTGTTAAATTTCTATGAATTTATTGACAGAAATACTCCAAGCAGTTCATCATGTAAGTACAGTTCTCAGCTCACTGAAATTTTTCCTTAGGAAAATACTCTCTCATGAATGAGAGTTCATGCTCAAATTTTGTGGGTTTGTTTTTTTAGTAGAACTATAGCTAGTATCAGGATTTTCTATCCAAGGTAGAGAGTGTAAAATTAGTTTGCAAGTTTCTGGCTTTATTTAAGAAAGTTTGCAGGGCAGTATACATCCAGTGTTTTCCATAATTCCTCTCAGCTTTTTGCTCAAGCATCAAATAACTACTGGTTAATTTTAACACATTCCAAATATTTTTCTTGAGCATATCAGCCAAAGTCTCAAGCGGACTCAATCTTGTAATGAAATCTTCAACCTGCTTTCTTGTCATTTTATTCCAAAATAAGTAAAGAAAAGAAGTCCAAGACTGAAATAACCAGAATAAAATATAAGGAATTTCTTTTGCTGGTTCACAAATTGGTTGAAGATATCTCACTTGGGCTTGAATAGCTTAAGACCACAGATCCATGTAACTGCTGCAGTGGTGAGCCCTGGGCTTTGGGAAGGGATTAATTCATGTTTTGATACTGGGCCTTAACCTCTCTTTAGAATAAATGGAGAGTTATTACCATCAGGAAGGTGTTAGAGCCTTGTTCTCATGAAAAATTCAGTGTTTGGATTTGGTTTGGTACATGCACATCTGTTTAGCATTATTATTAATTTATAAATACTCGGAATAACTTTTTTTTTAATCTTGCTTTCCTCAAGTCTTTTTGACATGTTGCTGTCAGAGAAAACTGATCAATTCAGAAAGAATCTCTCTGCTAGACCATGTTACTGAAGGAATGTCCACTTAGATATGATGTCTTCTCACAAAAGGCTATTTTTGTGTTCATGTGTGGGTGTTTGGTGTTCTTTTAATACAGTGATCTTGTTCATTGGCACCTTGCTGACTGACTGAAATTTTATTAGATTTCCTTGACACAGTCTAGAAATGAAAGCATTCACCTCCAGTGCTTAAAGCAATTAATATTAATTTAATAAAATTTAATAAAAAATGAAAATGTTTGTGTAATATTCACTATGAGCAAATATTGAGGACACATTTAGTGATATTGTAGTATACACTAGTGCTTAGTAAGTAATTATTACAAAATGTTATCTACCTACTGCTGTATTTCCTTTTAGAATACATAGCAAATTTTTTTCCTTCTTTTTTTTTCTAATAATTAAGTTACTTTAAAAATAGTCTCCTTAATAAGTAAACAGTGTTAACTAAAGGCCTGAGTGGCTGTAGAAATTATCTCAGGTAAGAAAGATTTTCAAAAGGAATACCAAATAAAATCCCCATAAAAAATCCTCATATATTACTGAAATAATCTTCAGTAACTCTTCTAAAGTGTTACTGAATAAGATGGTTGAGAAGCACTGACTTAAAACCATCTTTTCAAAGAAATTTAAGCATGACACCTCTGTATAAGCTACTGATTCATAATTAGTTTATTTCCCTGTATGCATTTTCATGTTAAAAATATGTTTTATTTGAGAGGCTGGGACTTAATTCAACTACATTATAAATATATTTAGATCACTTATCTCCATTTTGTAGCATGCAAGAGTAAGTATTATTAGGAATTGTGTTGTTTCCTTGCATCAACTGAGATAAAGTGTTTTAATGAAGACATGCTTTAAAAATAGGGTAATTTCCAGATTTAGGGGCTTTGCAAAGCTGGGGCCCGTATCCTTATCACCTTCCTTATTCCTGTGACACAAAGATAGGTTTGTAGGATACAATGAAGAAAATGTTTAAGTGAACTCAACAGTGTGAGAGCATCTGTGTAACTCTAAGTACTTGACATAGTCTGAAGTTTGGCAGAATGTGAAATATAAGCAGCCCAGTTTTTGTGGCTGGAGCATCTTGACAATGCTCAGAATTTCATTTTAGGCTTTTATTGAAACTCCATCCCATATGGTTTCAGATGACTTACATTTTAACTCTTTTGATAGGTAATACTGATATGGTCATTAGAGTTTTGCTGGATGCAGGATTTACAAATGAACTTGTCCAAAATTATTGGAGTAAACTGTCTCTGTAAGTATTCTTTTTATTGACTGTGATTTTTTTATGAATTTCAGAGTTTGAAAACAAAATCTTATACATCTGTGTGTATATATAGATATGCAGTTAATGTTACACAGGGTAGGTATTTATTCACAGTTATGCACTTTAGTGGCATAACCCTTGACATAGAAATTTGTGAGAATTTCAGTTTTCATTTTAAATCTTATTTTTGTTTACAGTGATGGAGTTGTTGCACAATTTGTTGTTACAGATGGTGGAATTACTAGAGTGTTCCCGAAAAGGTAAGAATTACTACAAAATAGCATAATAGGATAATATTGAAGCCTGAAAGGGTGGAACGTTAAATAGTGGCTTTATTGAATGAAAAAAATACAGTCTCCTAGAGTCTAATCTGTACTGATAACTATGAAATTAATGGATTGTCTTGTTTTTCTTTGATTTTACCTGTATCACTGCTTGAATCTGATCTGTCACATTATTTTCATGACAGGCCCTTGTAGTCCAAGTTTCTTGTCAGTGCAGAGTAGCAGTAAAAGCAATGCCTTTTTAGTAGCAGTGGGGCCATGCTAATTCCTAATTACTCCCAAGCACTCAGTTATTTGGCAGGCTGCAAATACTGGAAAGTAGTAGGTGATTTTTTTTTTTTAGACTAAGCTCAGACCAAATGGTCCAGGGACTTCAAGAGAGAAATATGTATCATTATCAGAGGACAAAAAGGGAATGTGAAATTGAACATACAATAAACTAGACACCCCCACGGGTGACTGGAAATAGTGAGGACACCAGTACAGATCTACTGGTAAATAGCAAATTTATCTATTTCCTTAGGTTATTCTGTTTCCCTAAAATGTGAAAATGGCAATGAATTTTACTCCCCAAGTCAGTTTCTTTCCTATTTTGGGATTATTAATGATATTAAATCTTCTAGGATTAAGCTCAAAGCATGGCATGTGCTGTAAAAGTTTATTTAGATTTTGTTGTAAATAGTGTTGCAGTTGTATTTGTCTCAACGTATCTAAAAGTGCTGAGACTAAATTCGTGTTGTTCCAAGAATACTATTTTCTTTTTTTCCCACAAGTTTGCTTGTTTTAGGTTTTTCTAATGATTACACCTGTTTTTTAACCAGTGAAAGCTGACAGAACCTGAGATTCATAAGAATGAATCTCACTTTTTTTTCCCCACTGCGAAACATTAAAAGAAAACAACCTGCAGCGCAGCTTTAATGAGACTCTAAACTGTCTTTTTTTGATCCCTATTTTTTTTTTTTATTTAGGGCAGGAGAAGATTGGTTGGAAAATGCTGAAACTTATGAAGTCAGCTTCTATAAGAGGAGTTTAGATAATGACAACTATATTTTCACAGCTCCGTACTACAACAGTAAGTCATCAGGGTTTGGAAATGTCAGAGCTAGCTAGTCCAATATACGTGGAAGTTTCCCATACCAGATGAGGTCACTGACAGAAGTGCCACTTCATAAGGAAAGAAATCTTGGGATAATACCCATTAGTAAGGAAAAGCTAGGAGGCACTAAACAAGGTCATCATAATTTGTCAACTACTCTGGTGGCCCTGCATGTTCAGAATTAACTTAAGTGAAAACATACAGAGTACTGGTGTTCATTCAGTATATTGAAACACTGTTTTACAGAGATATTTTGGCAGAATTATTTTAAGAGGAAGTGAAATAAAATTGCACTCATAGAAAATAACACTACATAAAGTCTTAATAGAGCTGAGTTCTGTATACTCTCTCAGCACCCCCTGCACTGACTTGGGGGACCAGGCATAATGGTCCAGAGTCCATAACTCCATCCACTGCACCACCACTTAGTTTAAACTTTGCTTTTGAATTCTACTTACAATTGCACTTACTCACCAGTTGGTCTGAGATACTGTGACATTTAAAACCTATATAAGCACAATAGCAAGTGCTCATTATTAATGTGAGCAACATTAACCTCCTCAAGATTGTCTAAAAGCAGATGCTACCACAAATGACATACTCCTCTCTTAAACATATAGGATCTTTTATTGCTGTTATTTCATAATTATTTATCGCATTTTTTTCTCAGTAAAACATAAAGACGGTAATTAACAAAATTCCCTGAAGCCTTTTTTGCTCTTCAAACAGTTCCAGAGAATGTACTTTTAACTTGCCTTTTCATACTAAGCAGTGTTGAAAACAGTTTGAAGTCTGTCAGAGCAGAAATTGTGCGTTAGTGAGTGGCATCATATACCCTGCAATGAAAAGTACACAGACAACATCAGGATGAAATCTTTGGCTCTGGTTTTAACAGAGCTGCTCACTTGTGTAAAGGTATTCATGACTCTGTTTGCAGAGAAGAAAAGGCTACAGTAACTTTATGAAGCAGTCAAATGGGGTACAAAAAGAGGAAAAGTAAACACAAATATTCCTTAGTCATGCCGGTGTTAGTGATGTGAGCTATCACAGGTGATAAATGTGTGCTACAGCTGGGTCAGTGCTTTTGTACTAGGATTTTCTTTAATCATTCTGGTATTTGAATAATAATTAACTTAACTTTCAGAGGAAGAGGCTTTTATGTCACCCTAACTTCTTTTTTTGTTTGCTTTTTTTCTCTTCTATACTGTCAGAAAGTGGTGCCAATAGCTATGAATCAGGTATTATGGTAAGCAAGGCTGTGGAAATAGAAATTGATGGGAAGCTTCTGAAGCCAGCAGGTAAGATAGAGTGGTGCTGAAACTCGAAATACTTAAGTTATTTGGTTGTTGCTCAACAGTGAATTGGAAATCTAATTGAGATTTCAAAGGAACTTCACTTTATAATAACATTATTTTCTCTGAGACAGTTTTAATCTTTCTAGAGGAAATCTGTTTGCGTTTGAGTAAGAGTGTTTAATTTATTAGTCTCATGAACAATGTTGGTGATCAGACAACTGAACAAAAATCATATTTTATTCTTCTCCAGTTCAATGATTTAGATGTCATTATATCTTTTCCCCTTTTTTAGGATTATACAGTTACCTTTTTTTTTTCTTTCATTTTACTAAAAAATACTTTCATGTATTTCTTGTTAGTTGTTGGAATAAAAATTGATGCAACCAGCTGGATGGAAAATTTCACAAGAACCACAATCAAGAGCCTGGTAAGCAATTGACCAAGTCTTTTTTGAACTTTATTTGCATTACTCAAAGCTTCAGATGCAAATAGGTTTACTGTCTCTTTGTGCCAGAGTCACACTGATGCATAGTTGCCAAGTAGTTGTGGTATTTAAATCATCCAAATGCACAAAATAAATCTATGTTGAAATAGGCCATATTTTGTACATGTCTTGCTTTCATAATTATAAAACATGGATAAAGACAAAGAAAAATGACATATTCTAGCTAGTAGTAAGACTATGCTGTAGCAGTGAATAAAATCTGCAAAAGAATTGGTGAATTTTTTATTTAAAATCGAGGATGGGTAAGTAGTGAACAGTAAGGATTTATATGGCAACCAACATCACAGCATTTTAGCAGAACTTAATGAAATAGGTGCTTAACCATTTAATTCCATACACCTATTGTGTAATACATTGTGGGTGTAAGTGGGAAGGGGGAAAGGTTAAATGAAAGGGAAAATATGGAATTGATAGTGAATTGGGGAAGGAAAGGCACAACATTAAGAAACTTATAGAACATAAGCTTCTTACTGGATGAGGCAATGTTGTTTGGTTGGTTGTATGTTTAGGGAATCAGTAACTGAGTCTGGCTGATTTAGGTATTGAAGCTGTAGTTCAGTGGGTAGGCAAATGCATAGTCTAAGTGTTGTCAATAGCTATGAACAGTTAAGGACAAAAATACATAAGTGAAAAATGGAAAATAAGATGAATATTTCAGAAAGAATGCTGATGGCTACAGCATTACCCAGTAGCTACTTTGCTCAGGACATAATGCAAGGACACAATTACGTGTGTATGTGTACACAAGAATGTGAGAAAAACGTGTTAGGAATCAAAGCCATAAAAGCCAGCTGGGTTGATGGGCTTCCTTTATCACATAGGATTCCCATGCCTTGAGACTGGTGAAGCTTTTCATGGTCAAAAAAATACTTTTGAAGGCTTTCCTTCCAAACCCCAGCACATGGAAATGCTTCTTTCTGTTTTACTTTATGTTCACAACACTGACATCCTGACAAGTCCTCCAAACTATTTATCTATATTGAGCATACTTGTAAAGGGAGCTGTATCAGGGTCTTTGGGAAAGTCAGTCAGGGTGGTGCTATTGATAATTACTGAATATAGGTTGTTCAGAGAGATACTTGTGATAAATAACACACACTCAAAATTAATTTAAATTTATATACAGATATCGAAAATAGAATCATTTGTTCTTGTCTTGAATGATGAATATAACTGCAAAATACAGTTTATTTTGTAACATTTTTGTGAAGATTACCATACTTCTGTTTTTTAGTGCAACAGTGAAATCTGTGGCTGTGAAAGAAATAGCATGGTAAGAATATGTTCAATTTATGAATATCTGACAGAGTATTAAAATTCACTCATTCTCTCTAGATCTATCTTAAACAGATTCTATCACTATTATTTGAGTGTTAATGTTACAGAAAACAGGGCTTAGTTGTTTGTGTCTTGAGAAAGATGAACGTTAGGAGGGGAAGGGGGGAAAGAGGGCATAAAAATCAGGTGATGTGGTTATGGTGATGACGTTATGAGAACAAGTGTAAAAAAAAATACAAGAAAAGCAATAGAGACTGATGTGAGGAAAAATGTGATAAAAATATAACAGTAATTTGCAAAACGAGACAAATCCTGAGAAAAAAGAATAATTTTTAACATTCTAAAAAAAAAAAAAAAGAGTACCTCAGAGAAGGGTAAATGCAAACTTGGAAGCACCAGAGTCCATGATGTGCCTTTCCACAGTCATCAGTTCCCAGCACATTCAGGATTAGGGGACCCCATAGCTCTGCCGGCACTCAGGAGAGCATAGATCCAGGGACTGCCACCATATCAGGTTCTGCCATGTGCTTAAAAGCTTTCCTATGCTCAGGTCTTCTGAGTTCTTTTGAGGAATGTGAAGATCATTAAATGCAAGAATTACAGCAGAAAGGGTACTGTGGGAGGTTATCTGTTTGACCTCACTGCTATCTTTTCAGTCTCTGGCTGCAAGGATCTTTTACAAAGTGTGAAACATAGAACTAGTGGGTTTCCCATTCCTGCACCTGACACCTGGAATAATCCCACTACTTGTCCTTGGCAAGTGAAAATAATCATGCCTAGCGAGCAGGGAGCCTGCCCTTAAGATTTTTGCCATTGAAAGCTGCAAATGGAAAAGGACTTTAAGCATGGCTGAAGCACACAAGAAGTTGTAGCCCCTTATTATGAACTGAGTTCCAATTGTAATCAGATTTAATAAGGATATAGCACTCTTGGAACTAACAAAGTATTGAGCAAATAAGAATTTGCAAAACAACTTTTATGAAATTAAGCCACAAATAAGCCTTTGATCTGTTCAGACTTTTATTACACTGATAATGTTAATTATTATAACTTAAAATTGGCCCTTGGCTATGGTTTTGTGATTTGAAGATACTTCTGATGTCTTGAAAAAAAAGTAGTTTCTTACAGTGTTCTATTGACAAATCTTTCCTGTAAAACATATTTCACTTTCTTACAATAGCATGTGGACTGTGTTATCCTTGATGATGGTGGATTTCTTCTGATGTCCAATCGAGATGAATATACACAACAGGTATGTATATTCTTTATGAACAGAACATGAAAACCAATAGGAAAAAGTTTTAAGAGAAAAAAAGCATTTCAGTCTCAACTTCCCTAAAGATAACATTTTTGAATCACAAAAATATTGCTGGATTAGAAATTCTAGGGGGTTTGTTAGTCTTTTTTACAGTTTTCTTTACGGGTGGAGATGCCAAACTTCTACCAAGTTGCATTCTTTGTGCTTTGCAATTAGGCTGGTAGGCTGCCAAAGGACTTAAGATGGTGAGGACAAGTAGTTTATCCACACACCTTTTTTCTCATAGTCTTCTTGCTCTTCCCCAGGCAGGGTCTCATTGATACTGCATTTAACAGTCACTGTCTAACTGGGGATTTTAGAACTGTGCACTTTGTTATGAGAAAAATACCTGGAAATGTTTTACCTTATCTCTCTCTATTGTTCGCTATCAGATTGGAAGATTCTTTGGTGAAATTGATCCTGGCCTGATGCGGAACCTGATTAACATGTCCCTGTATGCCTTTAACAAGTCATATGACTATCAGTCAGTCTGTGATCCTGAAGAAGAACCAAAGCAAGGAGCTGGACTTCGTTCTGCTTATGTGGTCAGTAGTCCCATGTGCAGTGGCTGACATTACATTAAAAGTCTACAGGTGTTTATACAAATGAAATAATCTCTTTTGGTTTTTTTCCCAGCCTACAATAACAGATATTTTGCAACTTGGATGGTGGGCTTCAGCAGCAGCCTGGTAAGTACAAGTGTATAGGAAATCTCTATGTCCAAACTATAATTATTCAGTGGGTTGAAACTCTGTTTGGCTTGGGTTTTTTTCCTCCATAAAAGTGCTCTGGACCCTTTGTCTCTACAGTTTCTCATCATGAAAATTCTTAGCCTATGTCTCCAAACATGACTGTTTTGACAACAGTTCGGTTCAAAGCTGCCCTTGCCAGATATTGTGATTGCGTGTTCTGACTACAAAATCAGCTTCAGAAAGCAGAGTTTGGAATAATGGTCTGAGTATGATGGGCAGTTGGGAAGTCTAAATTACCACATTTCAAATTATTGATCACTTGGTACCCTATTTCAGAATATTGTCTTTGCCTTTTCCTAGCAATAAGTCTTAAGAAAATTAGTGTTTGCTTTTCAGTGAATCATTTTACAAAACACGTGAATCATTGAGTCATTTCGGTTGGAAGGGATCTTTAAAGGACATCCAGTCCAACTTCCCCTACGATGAGCAGGCACATCTTCAACTAGATCAGGCTGCTCAGAGCCCCATCCCACCTGACCTTGAATGTTCCCAGGGAGGAGGCATCCTCATTGTAATAAATATCTTACTTGTATCTAGTCTGAATCTGCCCTCTTTTAGTTTAAAACTACCACCCCTCATCCTTTTGGAACAGGCCCTGCTATAAAGTTTGTCCTCATCTTTTTTAAGAGCCCCTTTTAAGTACTGAAAGGTCTCCTGGGAGTTTCCTTTTATCCAGACTGAACCTCAGCTATCTCAGCCTTTCCTTATGGCAAAATTACTCTGTTCCTCTGATCATTTTTGTGGCCTTTGTCTGGACCCACTTACAAGTCCATGTTTTTCTATGCTGAGGACTCCAGAGCTGGCACAGTACTCAGGTGGGGTATTTTGTCTGTTTCAGAGCCATGTAGATTGACACCAATATCAGCTCCTTCCCTCAACACTACATTGGGATAAGTAATTGGGATTGATGTGGTACTTTTGCAATGGTGTGAATTGCACCCTTGGAGACTGCTCCTTTTTATAAAGCTGATTTTTTTTTCTAATAGTAATTACCAAGCTGGAATAAATTACCTGCTTTACAAAGCTAAGAGTTAAAATATGTAGCAGCTGAAAAAACATATAGTAATTTTCTCACAGAAGCACTATGAAGCCCGCATGTTGGTTTTTATTGTTGGTTACATTTAGTTAACAGGAAGAGCAATAATCTTGGTTTTCTTGGACAACAGCAAACCTCAAAAATTGAAGATGGGCAATAATCCAGAAGAGCAACTTGAGTTCTTTTCAAACAGAGAAACTTCAGTTTATCAGTGTTCAAATCAGACTCAGTGGTCTGGTCTCAATTTAGACCTGAGGTTTATTTTGTGTGATGTTTAACTTGAAAGCACAACATTAAAGTACTTTACTACGGCCATGTTTTTAATGGAATCTAGGTCAGAAGCAGGCAGAGAAGGCCATTAAGCAACCAAAGTGAAAAGGGATGACCAAAAAATGGGTTCAGTGAGGCACCTGGCAAAAGCAAGTACAGGGAAATAAGAAAAACCAGGTTATTAAAGAAAGCTATAGTGTTTCAGGCAAAAAATGTGGGATAAAGGTGTGAGCGATCATTTTCAAAATTTATATGGGATACATCAGCATTTAGTTAAGAGAGTGCATATCATTTCTCCTTCACGCTCCTTTAAGTCAGGAGATTTAGTTTTCCCAGGCTGCCTTTTGTGCTCAGTTCCCTGTAAATTCTGTGGTAAGCCATCACAAAGGATTACTATTTTCTGTCAGCAAATTGCATCACTGTTGAACAGGATCAGGTTTCTTCTGATCCATAACTGCTGTGTGCTGTCCCTCTGATGATTCAAAGCACAAAGTTGTGGGTGTGAATCCCGAACTCCTTCAGGGAATGCCTCCATGGGAAAGGTGACAGGCATACTCAGTTTCTTTATGCAGGAATCACACTAGAAAAGGAGAAAAAAACTTTGAGGTTAAAGGAAGTTATACAGTCCCTTCTCTCTGCAGAAAAAGTGTAGAACAGAATGAAATGAGAAGAGATTGGGTCATATTTGTGGGTAGAAGCAAGCCTAAAATGTGACAACTGGAAAATACAACCTAGCAAGGTTGAGAAACAGTCAAAGAATATACCAGTTGTAGTTCCTGTTTTGACAGGCTTGTAGAGGAGAAAGGGGCTGTGTGTGTGGCAAACTGGTACTTGCTTTAAGTAAATAAAATCAGAAAAAATGCCATCATCAGTGAAGAAAAATATTAAATAAATGGAGCTCTCTAAGCTTAAGTATTTTGGCAGCATATGGGAAGAAAATGTAGTCCACACCTCAAGAGCAAGAATAGAGATGATTTTAAAAGTCAACTGTTAGAGTAATGGTTTTTATAATATACTTATAATACTCCAGTGTTGATTTCCTTCTCAGAAATTTCATTAACCTTAATCAGTGTAAAGTATCTAATGCAGGAGCATTTTCCCTGTGTGTTAAAAAGGAGTTCCAGTTGGTTTAAGTGTTTGAAAAACACCAGCATGCCTCTTCCACCTCCCACAGAGGTATAAAAGGAGGGCATGGATGGTGTGATAACATTTCCATTATGTGAGCTGTTGGCACGTGTTACAGCAAATCTGAACAGTAGAACAAAAGATTAGTGTGAAAGACCTGTGAGAATGTGAGAAAAAAAAAACAGAGTCAACCTGTAAGGTTTAAAGAAACACGGCTTTGATAACTGGCAAAAGCATATAAAAAATTTGTTGTTAATAACTTATATTTGAGTAGTTTTTAAGGATCCATTAAAATACAAAGAAGAAAAAGAGCCTTTAAAAATATATATATTGTCTTTCTGTGTTCAGGTCTATCTTACAGCAGTTGTTTTTGAGCTTGACTTTTCCACGGTTCCTTGAAGCAGGTAAGTCGAGAATGTTAAAAGAGTCAACTTTGAGTGAAGTAGAAGGTAAGAATCTAGGCCAGGGGACATATTTGAGTCTCCCCATGATGTTTATGACTTAAAAATGTCATTGGTTTATTTGTTTGTTTATTTATTTATTTATATCAGCTGATATGGAAGATGATGATTTTGGTGCTGCCCTGCCTAAAACAAGCTGTATCACGGAGCAAACTCAATATTTCTTTGAAAACAATGATAAATCCNTGATATGGAAGACGATGATTTTGGTGCTGCCCTGCCTAAAACAAGCTGTATCACGGAGCAAACTCAATATTTCTTTGAAAACAATGATAAATCCTTTGGCGGGATTGTAGACTGTATAAACTGCTCCAGGTAAAATTTCTTCATTATAGGTAATAACTTTGGGATTTTTATTTATTTATTTTAAAAAAGAGAAGGCCACTGTTATAAGAAGCAAAAATATATTTTGGATTAATTTCACCAAACTTACATGAGAAGAATATAGAAATTGCATTCTCTTTTTATTTGTTTAGAATTAATTTTTATTTTAATCACTAAAGAATCATAGAAATGCTTTAGTCAGTTTTTTGTTTTATAGTCTCTGGTCCATGAAAATTGTATTTTTATCTCTGTCACATTTTTTTTTTCTTTTAATTTATAATGTCAACTTTAAAGTATTCTGTAAAGGATATGATTTTCTTTAGTCTGGTTATGTATCTGAATTTTGACAGTCAAGAAGATTATGCAATTTATCTTCTAATTTACCTTCTAGTTGATAGTGTTCATGATTTAAGAGCCACGAGTCTTATAAGGCAAATGAAGCTATTCTATGTTTTATTAAAAGAATTACTCTCCAGACACCATAAGGAGGCCTATTGAACATGATATTTAATAGTATGTGAAAAAATTGTATACTTCAGAAACAGAAATCTTGGACCTAGATCTTTGTTTCATACAAGAGCCTGCTGGGGTTTTGCATACATTTTGAGCTTCTGAAAATATCTTAGAAATTAGAATTAACAATCAGATTTCAAACAAAAAAAGACAACATTTCAAGCCAGGAAAGAAAGAGAGAGAGCTTCAGGGAATGGTGAAGACACAGTCATTTTTTTCACTTCCATACTTCCTCCTCCGTGTTACTAGTATAGGTTGGGTTTATTTATAAACTGAAAACGACCTTACTAACTTGAAGACCTTTTGCAGACTTATATGGACATAAACATACAACAAATACACATCCAATTCACAACATGCATACCCTCTGCTTCTCTTCTTGCCCTTCTCACAGACAGGTTTATGTGTTGGGGTTTTGTTTGTTTGTTTTTGTGGTTGGGTTTTTTTTCAGTGTTAATTGATGCTGAACTGGTGTTATTTCTCAGTACAGCTACTGTGGTAGCAGTACAGAGCTAGCTATTAACTCAATTAAAGTAATTTTATGCTCTTTTCCATTTTTTTCCACTAACAAGTCTAGTTGAAAGAGGGTATGATGGAAATGTCAAAAAGATTACCAAATTTGTTATAAATGTTTATTACTGTTTGTTAATGAAAAAGATAAACAGTAGCAGGCAGACTAAATCTGTGAAGCTGGATTATTTTATTCTGATACTGTGTGTCCTTCTCAAATATGCTTCTCCTTGCTTCATTTAAACATAGGTTTTTGTTGGCTTTTTTTCCAGACTTTATCATGCAGAGAAGATTTCAAACACCAATCTAGTGTTCATTATTAGTGACAGCCAACTGCTGTGCCGTTCCTGTGACCCAAAGCCACTGATGCAAGCAGAGAAGCCGGGTATCCTTTAAAAATCATGTTATTTAGTAGTGTGGATTGATTTTTGGCTGTGGGATACGTGGAATATATTTGGGGAGAAATGACCCACTTATCTACATGTTATTAACATGGTTACCACTGGAATACTTGAAGTATCAGGTATTTGTGGATGTTATAACAAATCATGTGAAGCAGCAGTCATTGAGGTAGAGAACAAAGCTGTTATTTGTGAGAATTTAGGCAGAAATGGGCTTGCATGATCTTAATGAAGTTTCAAAAAAGCAAATGCAAAGTCTTGGGCCCAGGACAGAATAATTGCACAGAGCTGGACAGGCTGGGGACAGAGTGACAGAAAGAGATTTGCAGAAAAGAGCTGGGGGTTCATGGTGGGCAAGAAGGTGACAATGAGTTGGCACTGTGCCTTGCAGTAAAGTGGGCGGGTCACATCCCAGGCTATGATAGCAAGGGTGTAGTCAGCAGATTGGGAGAACTGATCCATCCCATCTCTTCAGCACTGGTGAGACTATATCTGGAGTGCTGTCTGCTTCCCAGGATCACACTGGCATACAGGAGGAAGTCTAGTGAAAGGCCACCAAGGAGGTTGGCATCTGAGAGCACAGGCAAGGAAAGTCTGAGTGTCCTGGGTTTGTTCAACCTTTAGAAAAGTCAAGGGTATTTCTGTCTAGGGAAATAACAAAAAAGGCCAGGATGGGAGTGTTTGGTCATGAAAACTTGGGATGCTGCACTGATGGGTAGTTGATGAAGGCACTTTAGTGTATGCTCAAAGAGCTTACTTCGTGTGGAAACTTCATTAGCCATCAAAGGCTAGAGTTCATCCAGCTGCATAGAATTTCTTCAGAGCTGGCTGGAGATGTAGGTGGCTTACATGCTAGGCAGAGTTCTTGCAACACAAGCATTGAAGTTAAAAGCGTGTGAATGACTGTTTTAATTTACAACCACCGTCTTGCCAATCTCTCTGCTTTAGCCTGTTCATTGCAGTAGATACTTGTAGGTGATGGTGATGGAAACATAAAACCAACATACACATTCTAGGTCAGGAGGAATTCACATCAGCCATTCTCTTCTACGTAGGCTTGAGGACAGCATGCCAGAGGTGGTAAATCAAACCATAATGTGGATTATTGTGATGGAACAGGGAAAACAATTAGTAATACCTCTGTCCATGTCAGGAACTTAGTTGAGACAGCCTCTCCCACTTCTGAAAGAAAAGCAGATGGTCGTACAGATGACCGTGTTTCTTTGGCACAAGCAATGCATTCATTGCCACATTAACAAAACTGGAATTCCGTCTACGCTTGGGCTGAAAAGGAAGTTACATTGGGGTGTCATGACAGAACTATGTAAACACAGCCTAATATTCTAATTGGCTTCAGTCCATGACACTTTGATTAACTGTTTCCACTGTCTGAATTTATAGACAGCACTCACTATAGAAAATCAGGCATGATGGATAGGAAAAGGGCACATGACTTGCATTTCCCTGTGGAGCCCAAAACTTCTAGAAAGCAGTAAATGACCTCAAATGGCAGCCAGAGCAGCTGGGTGGGCTTATATTGACTAAAGGAACTATTTTATTTTTATTCAACTATGCAGTACTGAGCTATTCTCCCTTTTCTGTGACTAAGGCACATAGTGAAATGCAGATGTAGCATAACATCACCCAAGCAGACAAAATGACCTTTGGGTGCTATTTAGATGATTATTATTACACTTGGCTTCCTTTTGGCTGGTACAGCTTTGCTTATGCACAGTCTCTTAGAATATTTTAGTGTTTCAACTTCCCTTTCAGTTGAGCCACAGCAGAGAAAAGGGGAGATGATTCTGATAACATCTGAATGAAGGCAGATGCAGATCTGTAGAAATAAATTCCCCATCATCTTGCCTTCTCTTCTCTTTGGCCTCTGCACTTGTTGCACTGAAGCTCCTGTACTACTCCATGGTAATGCATGAATAGGATTGCTTCAAGTGTAAATTAGAGCTACTAAGATAAATTCTGGCACTCGATTCTTTTAATAGCTTTAATATGAGTACTACCTGCAGTGGAATAAAAAAAGCTTAACATACTTAATGGTAACATAAGCAGGTTTCACCAGAAGGCTGTTTTGCAGTTTGCCATATCCATGCGTTTTAAGTCTGCTGCACCGACTTGTGTCCCTCGTTAGCCAGTGGCGCATGTGAAGTACAGTGTTTACACCTAAACACCAGCAATTACAGATTTCAGAGATGTGAGCTAAAGCAGTACCTCACATTTGCAGTTAGCTAATTAATAGCATACCACTGCTTCCCCTTCTCTCCTGCTGTTCTGCTGTATGGACAGCATTTTCTCTGTCTGCCTTCATCACTGAAATGCTAATGGGATCTCATTAGTTCTCCTGACATTTACTACAAAGCCTGCTACGTGCCTACAATGGCATGATCTTTTCTATGATATTTGGGGTAATATAACTGTACACATATTAGAACCAGTAGTTTTTATAGGCTTCCACTGCTATGTTCAACCTGTATATCGCATTACTTTTCCAAATAAGTTTCCTTGCTTTTACTGTGTATGTTCGTTATAGCAGAATAACTCAGTGGTAACATAAACTATAACTAATCAGCACCATTGAAAGGTTGCTGTTTTATGAAATATTTCCTGCAATATTTATGCAATGATAATAAAAGCAATACAGAAAATGTTAAAAGTATTCAGCTTTTATTTTATTTCTGTTTATGGTTCTGAAAATATTCTAAAAAGTCATGCAGGATGTTTATTTCCTTTCTTATAGCAGTGTAAAAAAAAAGGGTGTTTCATTTAGTTTTATCTAAATGGTTGGGTTGGTTTTCTTGAATTTAAAAAAGGAACTGTGAATATTGATATTTATTTCAGTACTATCTGAATTAGCATAAATCTTCTCTCCTGCCACGAAAATAAAAACAGAATGTTGTTGATCCTGCTCATGTACAATGCATGAAAAACAGTCACACTCCTTAACCAGAGAAACAGATGAAGGGCCAAATCCATGTGAAATGGTCAAACAACCTAGATACAGAAAAGGTCCTGAGATCTGTTTTGATGAAGCCAAACAGGTAAAATTGACTTTGTAAGTCTTTAGGACCATCTTTAAAAACAATTGTAGAGCAGCTTTAGACGATCAGTGAAAACTGTGTTTAAATGTACCTTGGTGCCTGGTAACCTTTTTATCACAAAACATGCTGTTCACTCTAGACCACTATAGCCACTCTATTTCAATTAACATAAAATTAACAGCTGCTTTCTTATCTGCCTTTCCTATAACCATTGCACTTTCACACATGATTCCCACTAAAAAATCATCAGTGAACATAAAGTTGTTGGTCTCTGTATTGTGCTGTGAAATTCAGTTCTTCAATGGCTTGCACAAGTAGATGATAATCTTGGCTTAGAAGTAGTATTTTTATTATAGTGCTTCCAAATATTTTTTAAAGTATTGTTAAATTATTAAAAATGTTATATGTGGTTTAGGATGTTGTTTATAATTTGGCAAACTGTACTGCCCTTAGGTCATGTTCTTAGCACATTGCTTTACTGAAATCACCAAAACTATGCTGTTCAGTACTTCTGTATTGAATGCATAAGTTTTGAAAGAGAAAAGTTATAACTGTGCCGCATATCTTAATTATTTTTAATATTCTTTCTATATTACCTTTCAAAGGTATGAAACAGATTATGCTGAATTCAAGTTGTTCAGAATAAATTTGAAAACAAAAAGTGCTGAAAAAGGAAGCGCCTGGCATTAGATACAATAAATACTTTAAAAATGCGTTTTTAATGTCTCGTGTAATTTCTGCAGTTTCTGCAGTGGGAAGACTGTTGCAAACCAGTGCACTTCGTTGGCTGTAACTGCTGTATGCCAAAATTTGTTCCAGTATGTTCTCTGCTTTTCTTGTAATGAGGCACAATTACAGAGATATCAGTAGTGTTTAAAAAGTCCAGAGAATTGGTATTCAATACGTTTTTCTAGTAACCAAATTTTCTTTTAAAAAGGAAGTCTTCTTACTGGCCGACAAAGAATAAATAAAGTTGAAAAACCATCCGAAAGCTATCCAGCCGTTGTAAATAATCCAAACCATCCTGATATGATTGTGTGTGAAAGTACAACTCTTGCTCACTAGCTTGATGTGCTGATCAGTGTGTTAGTCATGTGTTTTGTAACAGTGGATTGTTTTGGTTAAGTTTATTTGCAAAATTTGCTGTGAATCTCTTGCTCTTGGGTGGATGCTTTCACATTAACTCTGCTAACTGCCAGCAATCTGCATGATATCTCATCTTGTATGTCTTTTTTTCTGTGTTTTCTTTCCTTTCCTCTACTTGCTACTTTGCCCGTTATTAATAGGATCAGCCTATATGCACAACGAGTCGTGCCTCTGCCATGACGTCCGCTCCTATCTTCATTTTTCTGCAAGTTTTCATGTGGTGTGGATGGTCAGTTACTTTCTCTAATTTTTTGTTTTGTTCTTGGCTTAAAAAATTAGCAGACTTTTTTACTTACTGAGCATACAAAAGAAAACAGAATGAAGCGAGTCCCAAAATCAACAATCTGGACCAAATTACTATTGCAATATTAAGGGAAATTAAATATGAAAAAAACCTGTCTGGAGCCTTATAAATCACAATTACTAAACACAAGGGCCTCTCCCATAGAACATACAAAGACAAGGGAACCTGTTGGGTTTATATGCTTGGCTCTTTGAGATTGCACGTGTACCAGATGAGTCTACATCCTTCACTTCTAAGCATTTTTCCTTTGTCCTTGTTAAAATGAACAGAAGAAGAAATTTTTTTTCACAGAGACAAATAAAGATACAAAGCAAATAGAAGACACAGTATACCTGTGAAAATAAAGCTTTACTTAAGGGTAGTAAGGATGAGTGCTGTGTGTGAGTGTTGCTATTGAGGAGAGTAAGGAGTTTTGACTGCAATCAAATGAACACAGTTAATGATGGAAGATAATAGAGTGGATCAATTTGGCTAAACTAGGAATTCAGTAAAATAATATTTTTTACTTCTTATTTTTTTGGCAACCTAAACATATTAATTGCCTGATTACAGCGGAGGGTGGGGTTTTTCTTCTAATTAACTACGTAAGTTCCTGTATATTGACCAAGTGCAGACTCTGGGGTTTACAATGAAAGCCTTGGCAACTAGACTGTGTTGCATTTGATGGTGTGGGACTTTGTCATGAGTTACTGTACTAGTGACATGTCTGCAAGAGAAATGCTGAACTAAAGAGCATAAAATGTGTATAAAAAAACATAAAAAGGAGGTTCTGATCAACATTATTGTTCTGAAAACCACTAGAGGGAGATACTCACATGTCTATCAAAGTAAAGAAGACTGAGGCAGAACTGGAAGCTTATAGGGCATTTTTCAGAGTTAGTGTAATGAAATACTGAAAATTGTAGCAATTTAGAACAGTAATTTTCTCAGTAATTTATACTCTCTCTATACTTAAGGGAAGGTTCAATTAGTATCTCTTGAACATACCTAAAAAAAATCTTTAAATTCTGTTTAACAATTTATTATTAGAGTAATTTTGAAGTTTCTTATTCTGTATCTAAATGATGTAGTTTCCTGCAAACCTAGGAACTTGCACAGCCATGGCAAAAGGTTGTAGGGAAAGGTGAAAGGCCTTTCTTTAAGCCAGCGGTATTTCACATTAAAATCTATATTAACATCTCATGTTCTTGCTCATGCAATTTGCTCTGCAGATAGCTTTCTTTTAATTAAAAAGCTACTGTCCAATGTACATAAAGCAGCAGAGACTCACCTTGAGCTGAATTCTTTATGCCCAAAATGTGCTTTCTGCTTAAGATGGAAAACACACAGAATACAATTTTAGCTGATAAGCTTTTGGCAGCAGAAAGTTATAAAGGTAATTTTGTTCATCCATCTTGTTTTTAATAACTTTGTGATTTTGGAAATGGGTTCTCTCTGGACATTAATCTGTGTAGTTATATTAAAATCACTGAAGCCAACACAGATACAATCCAGCTGATCAGGTTCAGTAACCTGACGGGTTTTTTCACTTTTCATCAAGAATGACAAAACAGTCATTATCACTGCCTCGAATGGTTTGCTCTTACTTTGTACATGCACACTGGTTTTGTTTGCCATGCCTGAGACTAAAGAACTGTACAAGCTTTTAGCCCCTACTGGAAATGTCTTATTTCCATCAGCTTCCAGGGACATCAGTGGGAGCTTTGAGAGTGATTAGCAGTCCAGGTAACTGGATATATCTTGTTGGAATTGCCTGTGTCCCCGATCTGTGCATGGGTAGCTGTACACCTTTGACAGCTTTGTGTGGTAGTCCAGACAAAGGAGGGTAACACAAAATCTGTGAATGACCATGCATTGGAACTGGAAATGACCCTTGAGTAAACACAAAGGTGTTCTCCATGTAACATAAACCTTTTAAAATACATGCTTATGAAAGGTCTAACTTTGAGGTAATCAATTGATACCAAGGGCCGGATCAGAAGGTCTTTGGACAGATATTGTTGTATCCCTCTACAAGTCAGAGTAGCACAATGGGTTCTGATGAATTATTATGGTTTATAAACAAAGTTTTAATACATTAAATAGCTGTAGTGCTCTAAAGGAGTAACAAATCCATTTATAGCCTTACTGTATATGTAGTGTACATATATATAGTATATGTGTGGCCATATGTATATATATTTGTAGTTCCATGTGTATTTTTAAAATTTTGGACTGGCGGTGTCTTCAAGGAAATGTTGATAAATAACAATGAATGTGTGGGTTTCATACTTAACAATGAAGGTATGATTTTATAAAAGCATTCATTTCCATTCTGAAAGTACTGAATAATTTTCATAGCATGTGATGCTGTAAAATAGCCCAATCTAGAGTTGTCATAGTAAGGCATGACATAAAGGAGATAACATTTGGATTTGACACTTCTCTACCTCAAACATGCAAGGAAATTTGATGTGATTTATTAATGCAAGAAATTCCTCATCCTCATTCCTTCTGGTGAAATGAAAGTGGCTTGCAACAATTTTACAATTATCTCTCTCTTCAAAGAGAATACACAGACATAATTTTGAAGACAACAAAAAGAGGACATCCCCAGCTGATCTGTTATTCAGGATTTGTGTGATTAATGTAATGGGCTGGAAAATTTCAGTGAAACGCTTAAAAATACTTCAGTGTCTAATTGCACTAGCAGAGGTAAAGATAAGATAATGCAAAGAGAAGATAAAATGATGCTGTATATCTCTGTTATAAGATACTTTAGAAGAAATCTCAAACATAACATTAACATGAAACAGTTGAGAAGTTTTCTTAAAGCTCAAGAAGAGGGGAAGTGTTTTCAAAAAAGGCATTTTGAACACCATTCAAAACTGACATTTTTCTCAATCTGGTTTTAAATTGGGGATGGAATCCCACTTATTTCCAGGTGACTGTTGATTGTTTTGATTCATGTAAATAAACACATAACCAGATTTCCTCATCTTTTTTTAATTTTATATTTTCATATTTCCTGTAATTTTGACAACAGTTAAAGCACAAAAGAAAATTACAATGTGAAATTCTGCGGAGAAAAAAATTAATTCAGTTAAGGTTTATTGTACCTTCTTTGCCACTACTATTTCTGTCTTGGCTTAGGACACGAAAGAATTAACTGATTCCAGAGACAATATCTAGAAATTGTTCTTGGCAGAACTGCTGGTTTACCACTGCAAATTGGTCTACAAACCTCAGAAATTTAATATGTCTTTGATCAGTGTGAGGTTAAAATCTCAGTAACCTTGAACTATGTGTATAAATGTTGTATACTTTTGTGTAGTGCAGTTTAATGCTGTCGTCCATAATAAGACGGTGCCTCTCCTGCATAAGGCTTCCACAATATTGTCTACTGTTGTGAATTGTGAATCCTTTACAAACTTCTCTGTGTAGTCTTAGGGAGAGAGAAAAAGATATTAAAATACTTCTTTTCAACCCAATGGGAATATTACATTGTATGACTGTTGAATATAAGAGCAGTTGATAAATTGTGGTGTAGTAAAAAAAAATCTCATGGAGCAAATAGAAATGGACAACAGTATGGAGGGTGTTTTCAAGTACATATGGTGGTAGGATTAATTTATCAACATAATTTGCAATATTTGATCTAATGCAAGGTGGCATAAACTGAGTACTGTATAATTCTATATGTGGAGGGCTACTTGCTTTGTATCCATGCTGGATGCAATTTTCACTATAAAAATATTTTCCCTTCATGTTATGCACAATTTTGTTCAAGACCTTCAGTTTACTTCTTATATTCTCCAGACATCTCCCGTCTGCTGGAAATTTTAAATCTCCTGCTTTGCTTTCAACTCTTTCTTCAAAGATGACTGTTCTAAGTAATTTTAGTGATAAGAATAATAAATACCAAGAGGTAACACTGAGTGCCGTTCACTGAATGCATGTGAGAGGAAACCTTTACTGATAATTCTGTTTTTAATGGTAGTCACTGTGAGGAAGAAGCAACAGGGTTATTTTTAAGTGCTTTAAATAGAAATAAAGCTGCATGACAAGACACAATGCAGATGCAAATAGTGACAGAGCCAAACTAAATAAACCAGAAAGTTCAGTGCATCTTGCAATCTTAGTATCCTACTCCAAATCTGGTGCAGTAGAGTTCACATAGGACTTCCTTGTTGACCAGAAACCTTAGGAATTTTGAACTTGTAGAGTGCAATCAACCAAAAAAAAGCAAAAGCAAAATCTAAAAACAAAACCAAAACAAAACTAAACAAAACAAAAAACCAAAAACCAAACGAAAAAAGCTAAAAACCCTCCCAAAAAACAAACAACCCAAGACAACAACAGCAACAACAACAACAGAAAAAACCAAACAAAACAAAAAGTGTGAGCCAAAACTATACAAATAAATTATAATCTAACGCATGACAGAGACAGGTCTGGAAAAAGCTATTATTAATAAAGAATGGCAGCCAACATGAGATATTTGCTTTAGGACAAAACGAATTTCTGTTTCTTTCTAAGGAAATTGAATGCTGATGTTTGGGTTTTGTTTGGGCTTGGGGTTGTTTTTTATTTTTACATTGAAGTTTCTAAAGGAGACTCTTGGTGAATGCTGTAATTCCTGATAATGTACTGAGTCTACTTTGTGTTCCTTATCTGATTTTCCATATTTTTCCCAAACTGTTTTGGAAACCTACTAGCTTTAAAGAATGCATTGTGTGCAGAATAAATACCATTAAAATTTTCACCTATTAAAGCTGATATAATGAACTCATTGAAGCCCTTTGCTATGCCCAGTAATTCCCAAATTCCATCTTTACAACTCTGTTATGAAGCACTTACCCTAACATTGTATTTGGCTTTGTGCTTTTGATTTAGTCAGAAATTTCTATTACCATTTTCAGTGTATTCTGCAGGGAGGTCATAAAAAACACCTTATCAGCTCGCTTATTTCCTGTTTATAGCTGATCTACCATTTTTATGTACTTCCTTTTTCTTGCCGATTTGAGTAAACTTGATTTCTTAAATACTAACCTTTTCTCTATGACATTCTATTTACATTCTCTACAAGATTCATGCAGGGGTGTTTCTTTTGGGTTTTCTTAAAGGTTTTGTGGTTTTTTTTGCTGGAGAGTGGTGATGGTGTATTTTCATTTTTGGGGCTTGGGTTTTTGACTGTGGGTGGTGTATGGTTGATTGTTCTAATTGTGATATTACTTTTACCTGATTAGCTAATGCAATATTTTCAAATATTCTTCTGAATCCTTTTGTGGAACTTGCTTTTAGAGATACTACTTCAAGGAGTGTTTTTTTCTGTTTTCTGGGGTTTTTTTGTTTGTTAAGGGTTTTTCCTTTTTTATTGGTTTTGAGGTTGTATGGTTGGGGGGGTTAACTTCTTTCGATAACTTTCAGGTAGTTAGCTCTCTTTAAATTGAAATCTTTTGGTTTGGATTTGTTTGGCCTGATCTCTCACACAATAAGGCTAAATGCTATTGCATTGTGGTCTACGGAGCTCCTAGAGCTATACAGAGCAACTCTACTAATAATTTTGAACTGCCCTGTGCATCACTAAAGATTCCAAGATTGATTGTTCCAAAAGTAATTTATTATATTCAAAAATGTGCTCTCTACATCTCTCTTTGATAAAACTTTGATCCAGTCTTTATGTGGATTCTCTAATCTCACATGATATTCTTATTGTCTTTTGGTCAGGGGGTCAGCAGTGCAGTCCTGGTATTACATTTTTTATTATGAGACTCTAAAATTTCTTACCCACAGAGATTCCAACACACTTCCCTTTTCCTGTAAAACTTTTATGCTGTTGCATTTTGTGTTATCCCTTACATTGTACCATTCTGCTGTATGTCCTGTACTGCCATTCTTACAAAGCTGTAGGACAAATGCTCTGTCCTACTGATTATTCTCCTTCCACCAGGTTTTGGATATGTGTATTATTTTGGGATGGTTCACTGGTGGTTGGTCTTCATCCCTCTGTCTTGATTTTATGTTCCTAGCATTGGTGTAGAAGCACTGGGAAGTTTTGCTTAAGAATGTGCTAATAAATTGAAGGTTGTTTAATGACTCTTTCTTATTTATCCTGATTGTACTTTTTATAGACACACACACACACATACATTCCAGCCTTTTCTGGGGCATATTAAGTATTAATTGCATATGCCTCAGTGGCATGTCAGTCTGAACCAGGAGCTTTTCCCTGCCTGTTGGCTTTCCTCTGCTTTCTGTTCTAAAATCTTTTTGATTTCTTTGCCAGCAGCCAGTCTCTGTTACTGTTCAGATTCAGTCATCTGTCCTTCCCTGCACATATTGCGTCTGTTCAAGAAGTTTCCCCAGCTGCTGATATACCTAAATTCCTTTCCACCTACACTGTTTTCTTGCCCTTGGAGGCTTGGGATCTCTTGGAAAATGGAAAGTGTCTTTTTATGCTGTGGGTACAGAATACAGTGAAAACAAGAGAAAGACCAAATATTTTCAGCTTTCAGAGCTACTCATGAATGTCAGACTCATCAGACAAAGCGGTGAGGGGATGGCTGGAAAATTGTCCTGGTATTTTAGGTACTAATCAGATTTTGTATCAGTTCTTAGAAACAAGGTCTAAGGTGTTACAGGCTCCAGAACAGGTATCAAATGTATTTCAGGTAGACTAATGAATAGGTCCATCATGTGAAAGGTATTAAGCATTATAGGCAAAGTGGTACCAAAGAACAGCAGTCAATGGCAGGGAGGAATGAGGAAAAGCTGTATGATTGCTGTGTGGCACAAGGAATAATTACTGATGTGTGACAGAGCGGTGCAGCTCAGAGACAGCCCTCAAACTGAATCAAGCATGTACAAGTAGTGCAATAGCAAATTTCTTTCTGGTACTTGAATAGAGCATCAGAGGCAGAGAAAGGATTTTCATTCTCTTTGATCATATCTTCACCTGCAGACCATATTCATTTTAATGTGCAATCATTTGATGAAATGAACATAAACATATTTTAGTATTTGTTTTCTAATCTTGAAAAGTTATCTGTTCTTCTATTTCTCACAATAAAGTCATATTCAGAATTGTAAAATTGATGTACTTTTAAGGAATGTAGATGGTGTTTATCTGGGCCCCCAGGTATATTCCATAGTTTCTTGATTCATGGTGTAAGTATCCTATCTAGTTTAAAGTGTCTGCTGCAAATCTTGAAAGTATTTAATCCTCCCATGTTTATAGTTAAAGTAATAAGGCCACTCTTCGTATCAAAAATCAGAGGAACTTCAGGAATTATTTTACTGTTATTTTAGCAAAATAACATATATAAGACCAAAAAGGATGCCTCAAGAATAGTTCAAAATGTTGAAAACTAAGCTGTAGATTACTTCTCAAGCAGCCTCACTGTAATTAATTTTAAATGATTTCTTCTTTTCTTGTCGACAGGAAGATTCAGCTGACTGCGGTGGGGCCTCTGGTCTGAGTCCATCACTGTGGTCTATGGTAGCAATTCAGTTGGTCCTGCTTTGGCTGTTATCTGGCAGCAGACACTGCCAGTTATGACCTTGCTAAACCAAAACCTGCATAACTTAATCAAGACCTGGCCAAAACGATAGCCTCAGTTCCATTTTCAAAGGGGTCAGCTATTGAGACAGCAGCAGAACAGCAGTGCTCGTGTCTGGTTATCACACGTTGTGAGACTCATCAAGGCACCACGATGCCTGCATGTTGGAGCGGCAGGTCCTTAACCGTGTGTGAATGCTGCATCATCTACGCCATCCAAACAGATTTCTGTACGTGCTCCGCTGGGGAAATTGAAAACCTTTTGTTTGTTTGTTTGTTTGTTGTTGTAATCTTGATGACTTCATGTAAAAGGGCTCCCCTAACAATAGCTTATGTGTATGATTTTCATTTCTTTTAAGCTTTGGATATCTTGAAGATTTATATTCTTTTACATGAACATTTGTTTAAAAACCAAAAAGAAAAAGAAAAAGGAAAACATTCTCCCCAATATGCATTACTAGCACCATGCTGGCTGCTTTTAGCATCAGTTTTGTCCAAACTAGTTGAGTAAAGTGAAAATATTGGCCAGTCTTCACCAGAAGTTCAGCATGATTGGAATGCTTTAAGATGAGTGGTTAATTCTTCCAAAATGAGTCATGCAGCCAGCTAAGTTTTGGTAGGTTGATATTGTAATTAGAAAGGAAGGAAGGGAGAAAACTACCGTATTTCAAAATACGAAGGTACTGGAAAGTGTAACTAAAAAGTGATTTTCATCTTAAACTTGGTGTCATCTTCTGTCAGAAAAAATGTTAATTTCAATGTAATATTCACCTCCTTTTCACAATGCAGTTACATATAAAGCAAGTAGAAATTCTTCAAAGGCTGAAACAAAAATGCTTGTGAATAAAAAACGTCTTTGTGATATTTGAACGTTGGTTTCCAGGGGTATTTTGCATGATGATGATGCTGTTATTGTTTTTCAGTTTGTTTTCTTTGATGGTAGAGTATAGTTCATTGAAAAGGTAACTGAGTGATTCTTGTATTTTGTGAGAAATTGAACATTGCAATGTGTTGCAATCAAATCATATTAAATTATATTACGAAACAGAGCTCTGAATATACTGTGCAATGAAAAAGCTGAGAAAATAGGGTAAATATAGCTATCGTAACAAGAGGTTGAGGTGGATTTTTTACAGAATAGCGATCTCACACGAAAATCTGTGTACAGATATTTTAAGAATATAAAAATCAGATTTAACACATTTATTTTTGGAAGTATATGTTCTCTAAGGTTCATATCAGGTTCCCCCTTTGTTTTTTTCATATAAACCCATCCATAATATTAAAACTTATGCTGTTGCTATTTATTATTGAAAATAGCATATTTAACAGCAAAATGACCTGGTTGCTGCAATTAGAAAAAATATAAACAAATGGGGAGCCTTGAATCTATATGTATGCACATGGATACTTGATTGTGAATAATAACTCTAGAAGTTGTTTTTATACAACCTCATTGGTGATACAGATTGGTGCAGTAAATTACAATATTACAGTGTAGCATAGTGTTGATGCAAAATATGATTTGCGCTTTTTTTCCTAGTTTTCAGAACTAAACTGCTAAGACAGCTAAACCAATGAATGTGCAGCTCTGCTGGTATTGTACAGTTCTGCTAACAACTGCAATATGCAAATATTAATATGGCACAATACACTAGCTCTTTAAAAAATACGAAATGCAAATCATCAGTATGTATATGCTGGCAATTGATTGATATAATTTTGATCATGCCAAAAGCTTAAAAGAATGATTGGGCATGCATTAGTATCCTATGAAAACTGAAGAAGCTACTCAAAGCCATGGCATGGCTTGAACGATCAGATGTCTACTGTAGGTGTCCTCATGGCTGGTTCATTGTTTCTCATGTACTTTGGCTCCAGCTATATTTTCTCATGTTTGAGAATACAGTGAGTGAAAAAAAGAAATCCTGACCTTTTGTTCAGTGATGAGATCTCGATTTTTAAAAAATATATATCTAACAATGTCATGGGGTTAAAAGTGAAATTACCTGTGTTGGATGACTTCAGGTCCTCCTCAGGGAAGGTGATCTAATGCTGATAATATGGGTGAAGATAAACTTGGAGCTCTTCCTTCCAGTCATAGTGCTACAGTTCTTTTCACCCTAGCACCAGTTACCACCTGATACAAAAATTGGTTTGAGTGTTTCTAATGCCAAGACTGCATCCAGTATTTTTCTTTAATGTGGTCAATTGACATTTTATGGGAAGAGCAAGTTTTGTAGGATTAGGCCAATACTTACTGCACTCACTGCTTTTACTCTGAGGTTACTTTAAATACACATTAGTTTGTGTTTTGCTCTTTTAATTTCTTAAAAGATTGTTAGTCTATTAAGTTCACTATAGTTTTCACTTAGCTTCCCAAAAGAAACCCTTCATGGACAAGTTACACTGTTTAACATTTTAAAACCCTTCATTATGCTGGTAGGCTGTGCTTGGAGTTACTTTGTAAGCACTTGATTAGTGTTTGTAGGGAGAAAGAAAGATGGCACAAAGTCATGCTGCCACAGAAAACATCTGTGGCTTTTATTTTCATCCTAATTCCCTTAGAGTGCTCAAATGCAAAAGGAGGAAGAAGCCTGTGCCATGCAGACACGTAGTCCTCCTGGGTGATCCAGAGAGGGAAATGTCCTTTCCTCCTCTCCTTTGCCCCACTATATGACCTGAAGAAATATGTTTCTATATAAACATTTAGCCTTCCAGCTAACATTATACCCATCTGACTAATACTTTGGAAAGTAGTAAGTATTTTAAATACTTTGAAATTATGTATTAGAATATATCCAAGTGATGGTCAAGACTTTTTTTTAAATAGCCTGATATCTGCAAAATGCAAAACATAGATCGAAAATGCAATCTGAACTTTAGCTATCTCAAAATGTGAATACCAGTCTGATAGAAATAACTCACATGAATAAATACAAATTCTCATGCAGAAGAGTATCCTTACTGTCACAGTGCATCATAGTCATCTACTCTTGTCTTTGAAAGAAGAACCTTGATCCTAAACTCCAAATTAAGATATTTTTAAATACAATACATTGTAAAAATTTGTGGTTTTTAAAGTCAGATAAAAGGTTCTGTCAATGCTTGCTCAAATCCTTTAAATAAAACTAAGGGAACTGTTGAGACTGGTTCAGTTTGCACAGAAGTCATGCAGTGTATTGTACATCTGACAAATAACCACCATTAAAGTTGTTACAGCATGGTACCATGCAAAACATGATCTGAGGGCTTAACATGAAAGGTTTCTTTCTATTTTTTTCATTTAAACAACCAGCATTACTGCCAGAACACTGACCGTGGTCCATATTTGTAACAGGTTTTTAACATGACATAGCAGGTCTGATTGACAATATTTTTAGGTCCTGTATCTTTAAGACTTTAGTATGATCTTTTTCATGTTTCTAATGCTTGAGGCTTTACTGCTTAACTTGACAAAAACAACAGTGTTGCTGCCATTTGAAAGTTTTCCTACAATATTCCTTTTATTGACTTAAAACCTGGCCTTACTGGTTTCAAATAGGCAGTATCCCTTTTAAGTGACCTTTGCAACCCAAGTGTTACTTGCTGTGGTTGAGAACTTTTTGGTGTCACTGAAGAGACATTAAGACCTTTTTTTCCCATTAACACATTGAAAACATGCTTAATATGACTTAATTCCAAAACACAACCTCAGTACCACTGATCCAGCTTCAGATGCTAGCACACTGGTTATTAAGAAATATATGAATGCCTACAAGGCACTGCAATGCACTCGGGTGTTTTTGGAATGTCGACCTAAGGTGAAATCTTAATAACTCCTTTCTTAGGATAAGTTTTACCCTAACTTCATCAGACATCCAAGCCTTTAACAAAGGCCAGATTTATTATTATTTTGTTCATACCACAATGTTAATATTGTTAATACTCATTGTACACTATTGTAAAAAGATTAAAACAAAGTGTCTGAAAACAATTCAAGAGTTTTGAAAAGTTAGCCTCACCCTCTTCCCAGCTACTTGCATCTGTCCTGTTTATGGTTTAAAAGAAAAACATCATCTTGAAGAAATATTTCACTGAGGCTAAAGGGATATTGTCTTGTTCAGATGCCATGAAATTGCGATTGTGATCTGACAAAGCTGTCTTCTCTTCTTGTGTTGTATGGAATGTCTGGATCATGCTTTCTGGGATATTTTTATTGAAATGCTCAGTGTGAGTTTCTGAAAAAAAAGACTTGGTTGCTCTTACAAGGCAAGCAGGTCTTTCTCCCTTTTCTTGTGTTCTCTTGACACTTTTGTGGAACTTGACAAGCCTGGAAAAAAGTAATTTTTTGTAAAAATTTGTACAATAATGTTATAAAAAGTTTATAATCCTAGAACTGTTGTGTTAATTATTGTGCAAAAACAGTATATTCAGAATAAAAGTTTATCATTTAAAATCAACAACTATTTTATTGTTTACTCTGTATAATAAAAACATGTAAATAAGAGCCTACATTATTTGCTATATAATACTTCTGAGTTTCATATAATAATACCCAAGTGTCTGAAGAGATTGAAGACAGTGACTTAATGCAGGTCTTCATGGGGTTCAGAGAAGGATGCACAGCAAACCTTCATTTCTGTTTCATTTGTGACTGTGAAAATTTAAAAAAAAAAGTAGGAAAAATTCTAACTAATGAAAGCTGAGGGTCTGTAAAGCTCTCAGTAAAATAAGAATCTGAGGCAGCTGAAGTATCCCTGTTGTCCTGAAACAATTGCTTTTGGAAGGGTTGCCATTTGCTAACTTGTAAACACTGCTGAGGTCCAAGATTTCATTCACATGGAAAAGCAGAGTAAAATCAGATGGCTCAGATGGGTCCTGCCCAAGTTGTTGCCCCCACCTCTGACCAAGACTGAGTCATGATTCAGTCAGCTTCTGTACTGCTGCTGTTCTTAGCTAAGCACTATATTTAAAGTGGATGTATGTACCTTAATAAACAGGCTTGGGGTGCTCAGGAGGTGCTTTACTGGGCTTCAGACTTCTGGCGGTGGCACTGGCAATCTCTGTCAGAAGTGCAGGGCAGAGGGCTGCAACTGGCAACTGCTTTAGAAGCCTGATTTTAATCCTTGACTGTGAGTGTGTCACAGCCCAGAGAAAATGGCAGTCGTAAAATTCTGATGGATTTACTGAATCCCTGAGGAGCAGATAAGAGAATAAGAAATCAAATGCAGATTCTAGTGCTGCAAGTAATAGATCACCCATGTGGAAATGCTACAAGGCAGTGCATGACACTGTGCATCAACATCCAGAGATTACCAGCCTCAACTAGATTAAACATCGCTTCCTAACTACATGATTATCCCCACATGCTGAACTCACTCTATCATGTATTCTGTAGGCTGACTGCCCTGAGATGTAGAAATAAATAAACCCCCCAAATCCCTTTCTTGTACAGGTTTAGTTTAATTGCTATATTACAATACACTAGTTAATAAGTAAAGGAGAAGACACTCTTGGACAACACAAGGCTTTTCCCCCACACTTCTGGAACTTACAAGCATCTTTGACTTCATCAGTTTGATACAGGAATTGCTGCACTGCGGTGAGATATTCTATATGCATCCCTTGTGCAAATCAAACCAGAATGCACTTGGCCTGTCATATTGTATTATTTTGAGAGATGACTTCACAGTGTCCAATGCAGCTCTGTTGCTGATAACCATCTACAGAAATCAAGACATTATATAACACGGATGTTACATATGCCTTCATTGTCACACCTATTAGAGCAGTGCTCCTTGTAACGCTTGACTGAAAACTATGCCCACCCTAAATGGTGCAACATTTTCTCTGTTGTAAAAGACATTGAAAATGTCTTTCTAATAATCTCTCATGAGGTTTTGTTCACAAAGTGTATATGGGGGAGGAGGAAAGAAAAATGAGACTTTTTCAGGAGAATGATTTTATCTAAATTCTAACTATTTCTCCTAATTGTTTTAAATATATAATAATTTCTCTCTTTTTCTGATTGAGAATATCACATTCTCAGGAGCTGACCTTTCCTTTTGAAACCTTGTTCAGAAATCAAGACACCTTTTAGCAAAGTGGCCCCTTTTAATAGAACACCCACCCTTCTCTTTCTTTCAGGGTTTTGAATCTCGTTTTTTCCTCTGGATGTTAAAAATATTTCCTTGACTAGATCTCCAAGTGTACATCCCATATTATGTAGAACAGGTGTTTGAACTTGGTAATAAGTGTTTCCTTTGGGAAATGATAAACATGTTTGTGATTTGTCTTACCTAGCTGTAGTTGTCAATTGCTCACGAGTTACTCTACAGTCAACTGAGTTTAGGAGCTAGGTACATATGCTGCAAGGCCCAGCCAGGCTTTAACCATCCACCTGAATGATTGGAAGGTGAATTCTTTAAAAAGACTTTTCTACTGCTCTTTTAATTGTATGCCTTTTAAAAGAGAGCAGTTAACATATTAAGTAAAATCTGCATCTTCTACTTCTTCCATTACTTTTTTCTTTGGGTTTTTTTAGCACTGCTAATATCTGACAGCTGTTTTGAGAAGGAAATATGAAATATAGGACTTCCATGGTATTCACTCTTCCTTTTAAAGGGTATCTTTCAATTATTTTTTCAGCCACTGTGCATTAGTTATTTCATAAACAAAATAAAACGTGGAGTTGGAAATGGAATCTCTCTCAGAATTTCCATTTTAACTTCTGTGGTTTTAACCCAGACTCTTCTTGTGACCCAGACTCTAGTGATCTCAGCCTCCGTTCTGTGGCTGAATTATTAAAAAATAAATTTTTTGTGCATTGTAATACAGACACTATGGAAAAGTTAATTAACATGCTTGGAACACTGACTAACAGCACAATGTTTTGGTATGTGTGGTTAGCATGTATTATTCCTGTAAGCTATTTTGAGAGTCCAAGTAGTGCTCATTATGGTATGGGTTAGTCAGTTTGCAACATAAGATCTGGGATCTTCAGGAATTAATTAATCTACAGGAATTAATTAGCTCTAAGAGAAAATTACAGGCACTGATGGTCTGCTCTGCCTAAAAAGATACCTAATACCTAATTTCAAGTGGGTTAGAAATTAGGAACATTCTTCTCTCCTGCTTGGCTGTAGTCTGCACAAAAAAGAAAAGACTCCATATAATGGTAGGTTTTGCTTTTGACATCTTTTCGGAATACCAGTGTGGGAAATAACAGGCAGGGAATCTTTGAGAACCTGGGGCTAAGTCATATGCAGTGGGATTCACTAGGTGAGCACTTGTTCCTGGGCTGAACAGGGGAGATCCATGCCACACAGACATGGAGTAGGGAGAACTATTCCAGTGACCAGACACTGGGGGTCTCACTGCAGTTGTGTTTGCATGCACACCTTTCTATGGAAATTGAAGTATGAGGATGCCAGATCCAGAGAAAAAGCAAGCAGTGGAGACGTGCATTCAAAACTTGGCTCTTCTGCTTTTCTGGATCAACCTAGTTCCTAGGATCAATGTCTGGGCTCAGCAAATGCCCCCAAAGGCAAGGCAGCTGTGAAATCTAGGCTCATAGCTACCAGGAACAATACAGGCCTACATCTGCTTTAAAGGCCATTGCTATGCAGACATAGGGGAAGAGATGCCAAACTCCAGGCTCTGAGAGGAGCCTGTTTGGTGGCTGTGGTTGGAGCACAGTCTGAGCCAACACTGAATGCCTTCCAAAGAAGAGGAGGGATAGTGGTGGTGGTGAAGGGAATGTTACTCATCTTTTGCATCATGTACTTCCACGTATAGCACTTGTCTCAAAAGTGAGCAGTCTGGTTTTAGTCTTTCTTTAGTCTGAGAATATCTATGGGGGAAGGAATCTGAGCATTTAGATTTAGAGGCAGCAGTGAAATCTAGCCTACAGGTTGGATGGCTACCTTGAATGGCCTTGCCATCAGGCTGTTGAAGACTTGTCTGCAGTAAGAAGAGTAAGCAGCTTTAAGCATTTGTTTTCCTTTTGTTAATGTAATTTTATTTTATTTTTTAGAAATCGTTGTTATTCCATTATGGAATGAGAAGAAATGAAGAAATAGGTAGAACTTGAATATCTAGAGCGTTCTGGAAAGGTTAAGTATGTAACTCTAACTATGTGCAAGGTATCACAGTTTTGTATGTTTGGGGCCCCAAAGCCTAACTAAGTCACATTTTGGTTCATAAATGCTACGATTTGGGATTCTGAAATTAGGCAGTGTTTCTAGGACACTTCTGAGAAGGATATTTATGTCATTAATCACTTGAATTTTTTTTTCTGATTTTTTATATTTATGTCCAGTTCTAATCTAGCAAGTCATACAGTCTCAAGCTTTAAAATAAATCCTTAATTTTCAGTGAATGGAAAGTCTCACCATCCACAAGAAAAGCAATTGTGCTGATATCTAAGCATTTAGGATTAGGAATAGGAAGTATTACTGACCCCAGATTTGATTTTAGTAGACTATTTTATGGCTTGGAAAATGTGTTGCTCACTGATCATCCAAAAGTTCCATAACCACTTGTGATGGTATCCAGCTTTGCAGAACCCTGTAGCTGAGGCAGTAGCATGGAAGAATAGTGGTGACAGATTGCTTGTATTTCAGCTGGACATTGCTTTAACTCTCAGATCCTGGTACAGTTCATAAAGTTTCCTTTTCTCAAATCTGACTTGCTGTGCAACCAAAATTGTGAGGGTAACATGGCCAAGAGGAATGTAAATTGTAAGTAGAAAATCCTGCAGAGAAGGCACGTCTGGCACCAGAGTTGTGCCTCCTGCTCTCCCCAAGGTACGCCCACCAGGCTGAGGTGATTGCTGAGCAATGCCAGCACTGCCTGATAATTCTCTGGGGGGGTTGGGAAGAGCTTTGCACCTAAGTGGAGAAAACAGATGTAACTGTCTCCCTGACTCCATTTATTAGCAGCAAGAAATTCAACAAACTACGTAACATTTGAGCTGTCAGCTGCCTAAAATTTCACTGAAAAAAAATGTAAGTCAGAGACAATAGCTTTCAAATGCTTCTACACCTCTTGGGGGATATAGGTGTTAAACTAAGATTTTGAAGTGTTAAGATTTTAGGGGAAAGAATGCACACAGACATAAATATTTTTATGCCTTTTAGATGCTACCCATGGGCTTCTAGCAACCTGCCTGTGTGCTTTGCTTTCCAAGGTCAAAGAGCCCACTGTGCTTTATTCTGGCAGATGACATGAGTAAAACTGTGCTTTAAAGCAGCTTGCACCTAAGGCCTCCTTTGCAAAGCGTGAAGGAGAACCTAGGGTGTGATATTTGATCTTTTAGAATCTCTAGTTGAGTGAAATGCCTTAAATAGAAAATGGGCCTGTTCTGAATGAAAACCTATCCTGGGCACGGCACAAATAGGCACTTTTATTGCTTCCAGAAGAAGTTGTCTCATGTAAATGGATATTCTGTTACTAGAGAGCTCCTTTTTTTAATAGCTTTAGTAGCCATTCAAAAATAATAGAATAGTGTGGAATGCTCTATTTTATAGCTTAGATGTATTCACCCTGCTGTAACTAACCCTGGACTGCCTTCACCATATCTGAGGCTTTTGCCTGCAATTCAGTTGATTTACACAATCCAGTGGATCCCAGAATCAAGTTCCAAAACAGTGCAGATGAGGATGACCACAGTTCACAGTGGAATAGTTTTGTTTGTTTGTTTGGGTTTTTTCCCCTGCTAAACATACCCACCTACCCAGAACATCCAGATTATAAACCTTTGAAAGGCAGCAAAAAATATGTATGATTGAATTGATTGCCATTAGGAAACAGAATATTTGTCCTTGTTTCCTATTAGTATCTTTCTGCACTATGTTTTGGTGGTTTTTTCCCCAAAGTTTATGACGTGTTTATAATGAACCTGTATCAAAACAAAGCCCGGCTCTTCCATTTTGAAGTGCAACATGAAATGAGTGCTATATTGGATATAAGCTTTCTCTAATAGTTACAGAAGATTTTATTAAAATTCCTTTTATAGGGAAGTTAATAGCTACAGCTTTATAGGTTATCAGACACAGCTTTAATTCTTGGTAAAATTAAAGTCAGATTTGCCAAACCAAATAGCTACTTTAGAATCTGATAAAATCAGAAAAAAACCAGTGGTTCAATCAGTAGTATATTGCTCTCTATATGTTTCAGACTCTACAACTACCTGAAAGGAGGTTGTAGCAAGGTGGGGGTCAGTATTTTCTATCTATTAGCAAGTGACAAAAGGAGGGGAAATGGCCTCAAGTTGCACCAGAAGAGGTTTAGATCATTACTGGGAAAAAGTTTGACACCAAAAGGGTTGCCAACTATTGGAACAGGCTGCCCAGGGAAGTGATTGAGTCTCCATCCCTGGAGGTATTTGAAAGACATGTGGGAGTGGACATGGCTTAGTGGTGAACATGGAGATGCTGGATTAACAGTTGGACTTGATGAGCCTAGAGATTTTTCCCAACCTTAAAAATGCTATGCTTCTGTACCAGGGAGGTTGTATTTAAATTGTAGGTAGAGACTCAATTCCTTTTTACAATGTTGCTCGTGATAGATGAACTGTCTACTTAAAACTTAAAAGGTCTGTTTGTCCAAAGTTAAATACTTAAAGTTGTCCTGTACTAGTTTTTTGTTTGTTTGGGGTTTTTTGTTGGTGGTTGGTTTGGGTTTGGGTTTGGGTTTGGGTTTGGGTTTGGGTTTGGGTTTGGGTTTGGGTTTGGGTCTGGGTTTTTTTTCTGACACTATTGTGCATCATAATGCACTAAGGAAGAGTTTGTATTTTCAAGACTGCCCAATATTTCCCTCTCGAGAGCAGAAACTGAAAGAGCAGATTGAAGGATTAACCACTTCTAAAAAGCAGACATACTTAATTAAAGATAGTAACCATTCTTTGGGGGGAATCTTAGCCAGTCTAGAAAAGATAACTGCTCTTTTTCTGGCCTGATGACAGCAAGAGTCACTTAAGAATACCAAGCCATGAGATGGCAGACTCCGTGTGGGTGATGCACAGTGTGCAGTGCACAAGCAGAGACTCTCTGAGGTTCAAGCTGATATCCAGTGAGGGTGGCATCCATATGCTTCACTGCATCATTAAGACAGTGATGATTGTTCTCTGTCACCTCATTCCTCCTCCTCCTCTCTGGCCCATGCAGGCTGCTCACAGACTTCATCCCCTGTGCTCAGCAGTGCAGCTCCATCAGTGCTGCTTGCAGCACCTACAGGCACCTTTCAAACATTTCTGCATGCGAAGAATTACCCTCAGCCTCTGCCTCTGAAGGCATTGCTCACCACTGGTCAGAAGAAAACCTGACAGATGAAATTCATAATTAAAGCCACAGATGATAAAATTTGAAAAGTATGTCTAGAGTGTCTGGATATAGTTTTGCATGGATGAGTGCAATCTTTGGCTGTGCCAGGCAACTGCCTTTTGGAAGCATTGGGTGGCCTGAAATTATTCTGTTTAGCTTTTGCTTATGCAAAAATGATCAACTTCATGACAGCATCTGTTACTAACCCAAAGGTTGTAGATGTCCAACTTGCATTTATATGAAACAGAACCAGATGCAGACTATAAAATGATCTGAATATTTTTTAAATGACTTCACTGATATTTTGTCTCATATTTTCTTACAATTCATGATTAATATTTTTAAAGGTGATTTATCTTTCATCTTGGGTTCCATTCTTGTTGACTTAACCTTAAGAAATCGTGATAGAGCTTGAGAAGGAAGATCACTTGCTGAACATATTTTTAAAATATATTTCAATTAGTAAAACATGAATTAAATTCTTTACAGTTATAAATTATGGATATTAGAAGAAAATGATGTGTTCCTTTTTTCTTATTTTTCTCTCAAAAGCAGGGTAAAGCTGAAGAATATACTGCTGTGGATGATAAAACTATGCCAAATAGATTAACAACTTTTGACTCAAAAACTGTGATTGGTAAAGGTAAAATATATGTAGCAGGGTGTCTCTTTCCCCTTTTGTATTACTAATAGTATGTTATAACAATTAAAGGACAAAGTTCTTATCTTATTTCTTGTGGCAGAAATTGAAGAAATATTTGTCCTGAAAGAAAAATGGTATTTATGGAAAAGCTTTCTGAGGTTTCTGGTGAGGCAGTCTGGTTGCTCCAGCAAACAATACTTGCAGGCAATTACCTGAAAACCATAGAACTGAAGCTTCTGCATTAAATTTAGCACTTGTTTCACTATATTGCTGGGGGCAACACTGCACATACATGAAGCCAAGTATGTGTTTACATACTTTCAGTGAATAAAAGTATTTAACAAATAATACCTTGCTGTCTACAGTGGGAATTCTGTTATGCTCTTTTTTGAAGTTACTTCATGCTTAAGATACGTCTTCTAATTTTGTCTTTATAGCTTTTTTTAGTGTTACATATATTTATTCTCAAAAAAAAAGAACAAGTTAAAAAATACTGATTTTAAGAATGATACCTTAAGCTCTCAATTGCAATTTTCCTGATGTCAGAATAAAAAGTGATAAAAAGGACGAAGTGTGTTCTCTACAAGAATTTTTGAAACTATTTGAAAAATGGCAACATTAGTAATAAAAACCTATTTGAATCATTATCATACCACATCTCAGGACTTATGTGACACTTGGTGACACATCAAACCTTCATAGGGAAATGAAATAACTACTAAAATTGTGATGGAATAATGTGAGCTTTGTTCTTTGTAAAAAGTTCATATTCCTACTGCAAAGATTGTAAAGAAAATACTCCAGTCATATTCCTTTACTTTCTAAAGCAAATTGTTTTTCTCTAAAGTATCTGAGGAAGTAAATATATTTTAGTTTGCATGAAGTACAGAGGTCTGATGTAATCCACAAATGCAAGATGGTAAATAATAAATGAAATTAGAGTGCAGTGTAAGGAAAGCTGATGATGTATCCAACAACTCTGCTGTCATGTTTGTGACTTGCTAGGTAAAGGCTGTGAAATAACTCTTCCAGTTTTTTTGCTTTTTAGTTTGTTTTTAGAAATGGGGCTTATAAAACTGTACAGTAAAATTCTGTGGTGTGAGGGTGGGGAGACACTGGAGCAGGTTGCCCAGAGAGGTTGTGGATGCCCCATCCCTGGAAGTGTTCAAAGCCAGATTGGGTGGGGCTCCAAGCACCTGATCAAGTGGAAGGTGAAAGGATGGATATGAGTATGCTTTTTAAGAGCATCAGTGGACCTTCTCTGAGTTGCTAACTGGTCATAGTATCAGAGAGCTATTCTGTGTCATGCCCTAAAGTATCTGACCCCCACCACCTGACCAGAGAAGACAGTTCTGGTTCGGAAATGTAAACTATCACATTCATAAATAAGAAATTTATAGTGTTAAACCTCTGTTGAAGAGAATCACTACAGATTAATACCAGGCACAATTGTTCTAATGACAGCTAATCAGCTGATAATAACCCCCATATAATAAACTTGAAAACACGGACCTTTATTTGGACCTTTATTGTCTTTTGTCTATGAAGATTAGTAGGTCCTGTTATCTAAGCTAAATTCATTCTCACATTAAGTGCTAGTTCAGTACTTTAGTCCAATAAAAACAAAGTGGCTTTTTATTTATAAAAAAATTATCAGCTAAATTTGAGATTCTCTGTTGTTCAGCAACTTGGTTTCTTAGCTTTGAAAGTCCATTTTCTTCTTATTTTTATATGAAAATAAAAATTTTGGGGGTGGGGAGGGGGCTTCTTTTTTTCTTTTTTCCCTTCATGCACCTGCATGTTTTACACTGTTTTTTAAACAAGCTGTGTTTGGTAGTTTAAGTGTTTCTTTTCACAAAAACGTATGCCCCATCAATCACCAGAAACTGTATGGTGACTCATGAAGCTTCTCAGAGCATTTTCTTAGCAAATAAATTAATATAATTCATAACCACAGGGCAGCATTTACAGTCTGTGCTAGGAAGACAAATGTGGGGTAATGTAAGACATATGTGATTTTCTTTTTTATTGGTGACTCTTTTTTTTTTACCAAGATCTGTGAAAATGGATTAATGATTTTTCTTACTCATATCCGGGCCCCAATACTCATCTTGCTCTCCATGCAAAATCCCATAAAGTGGAAAGAGGTTTTGTTTAAAGTTCAAGGAAGACAAAAATATGAGATGGAAACAAGAATGTCGTAACAATATATAAATAAATAATGAATACATGACATCAGTATCTTGCAAACTTAGGGCACATGAACATCTCGTGTGGGCTGACCTGCTGACTTCAGTGGAAAGCTCACGTGATTTGTTGAATTACCTAAACAAAAATTCTTGCATTAGACACAGGAATAGCTTTAAAGTTCATAATTTGCTTCTTTCTTTTTGAGGACTGCATGTTCTCACGTAAGAGATATTGAGTTCAGAGCACTCCCCCTTCTTAAAAGTTTATGGTCTGAGATAATAATAATAATTTAAAGAAATTAAACACTTATTCTTTTATACACTTTTGAGATCATTGCTCCAAGTTCAGCATTTTATCATTCCTTTGGTAGTTTATTCCTTTTTGGTAGTTATTGCTTTGCATTCCCTTGAAAATGTCAGATCTTCATCAAGTGTGGCATCAAGGATCTCATCAGTTCAGACACGAAGTGTTTTAAATATCAGTTTGCCCATATTCTGCTTATGTTAAAATAACAAAGAAAAAGTTAACACAGGAACTTCCATGGGTCTCCTCTCTCCTCACAGAACTTATCAAAGATCAGGATGAACTTTGCTGCTCACTGTTTCAAACACATACATTAGAGAAGGACCATTCTTTGTTAAGAACAAAAAAAACCCTTCAAAGACCCCAAAAATCAAATCAAAACTCCAACATGATATTGCATTAAAGCCAGAAAGGACTGTGGTAACAGAGTTATGAGTTGTCCAACTTCCCTGGACATCTCTTCAGAAGGACAGTCACTGCTAATTTGTTACACGATGGTCCTGATAGTAGCAACCTACCTCTTGTGGGATATGTTGATACCTTTACCTCCCTTGTTGTCTTCCTAGGCCAGGCTGTAAATTCTGCCTGTCTTGTTAAGACCTTATTCCTGTTAGATTACTTAGGGAACTGTTGTGTAGGGTCAACCTTCATTATCCTTTCCACTCCTATCCTGATAATTTCTCCTGTTGACAGAGAGAAATAAAAAAGGCACATGTATGTATGTATGTAATAAAAACATGTTTATTATCCTTGCACTAGCTTAGTGTTTTGAATGCTTTTTCAAAATAATGTTGTTTAATCTAAACTGTGCAGATTGGAAATTTTATTTTTCTCTTCTCTTTTGGATGAGATCTTTATCTCCTTCCTGGTTTACATCTATGCTGACAAGTTTATGACATTGCTATTATGATTTCTCAACTATAACAGTGTAGACAACTGCTCCTAGCGGTGAAAAAGTACCTGTGTAGGACTTAGAAATGACAGGTGTGAGATCTGGGGATGGCTAAGTTATCAAGAGCCATTACCAACAAAAGGTCAGTGTTTATGGGATGCTGCTATGTCCATAACATCAGTAACTCCTGCAGTTTCATAAAAACAGCTTTTATCATTGCAGTTTGGGCTGGAGTGGTTGCTATGGGATGTATCAGAAGACAACTGCTTCATGCAGATTAGAAAGGAGGAAAAGTCTCCAACATGAAGGTCACATCCTGTCTGTAACCAGAATGCCATCTGTGTAGAGCAACAGAGAGGTCCCAGTCCCTTCAGCGTCCTCCTAATATAACCCAAGGCACTGCAGGGTTCCTGCAGGCCAGAAGCAGTTAATCTGGGCCTCACAATCATTTTGCTCTTTTAATTGTGGTGAATGGGAAGTAGGAATTCAATGGCGAGACTAGTTCAGGCAAAAGCTTGCCCAGTAAAACAGATAATTAAAAATTCTTAGATTAGAGGCAAATTTTCCTAAGCCATTATCTATGGCTCACTACAGGCTAGAGCCTTGGCTGAAGGTACACCTCCACAGTGGGACTGCAGGGATAAAGCTGTTTCACCACGCATGTAGCACCAGCCAAACTCCCAATGTGGGACTATTCTCTAGTTACTCCGTGAAGTTAGACTGAATTTAAAAATGAGGCTGGTGGATGGATCCAGCTGCAAATGCTAATTGCAAAGCCCTGAGGATGTGGGGTACATTAGATGTATTTCAACTCTGTACTTCAGAGCCTTGATCCCATTTCTAATTACAATCAGCCTAAGGGAAGAAACAAGAGAAGCCTTATAAAAAATGGGCCCAAACCCAGACACGTGAATATGCATGACCATGTTGCACAAGTGCAACCTAGGTAATGCAGGTGACGGACACAAAAGTTTGTAATAAGCTCTCTGGCTTTAAAATTTATGGGTCACACTTCCATTCATATTCACAACTCATCTGGGACAAAATGTATCTCTCTGAGAATTTGTTGGCATTTCTATGCGGTTAATTACTGGTGGGTTTTTTTATTTTCTCATTTTTTTTATAGGAGTGTAGTTTCCCATTTCACACTCAGTACTGAGACAATGCGTTCCCTGCCCACAGGGCTTGCCTACTTTCATCTACAGGCGGGACACTCAGGGCTACTTTATCTTTGTGCTGGAAATATGTACAGCAATTGTGAACTACACTTGCAGGACTCTCCCTAACAACACTGTTTGGGCCTGAGGCTGAAGTTAGAGTCTGCCTAAAAACACAAAAAGAGCTGAGAGATTATATTAAACCAGTATGGCACAGACTAAGTCCATTCACCTCCCCCAGGTGTTATGAACAGGAAAGGTTAAGCAGGCAGCTCGGATAAGTCACTTCAGATGTGTAAGGCAGGAATAAATACTTGTAGTGTGACACCCACATGGACTTGTTGCTGGCTTCAAGCAAAAGGCAGTGCTTGTTTATGAGAGCTGTGAGCTGCTCTGAGCCTGGTACAGGCTGGGATTTTGCATGAGCAGACCAGCCACATCCCAGAGTGGGTGCCAGCTCACAAGCAAGTTTTTCTTGTTGCAAATCATTGACTTGGGTTGCCACAATGCAGGATTTGGAAAGCAGCATCTCAGCAACTTAGCTTCTGAAGGCAGCACTCCTGGAAGAAAATGCAAGTCGCAAAATTGTGAGTGGCATCTCATTTCCTCCAAGTACTTCAGTCTTGATAAAAAAGCCAAAAAACCACTAATAAGTGAAATCCACACTAACAGTTTCTGCCTTAATCCTCCAGCAGTGTCAGCATGGTACCGGTATCAAGAGAAGAGGAGTCAGTCATTAGAAGTGGAAACATCCCTCATCCAAAACAGTGCCCTACTGACTCTGAGAACTCGGTGTATATGCCAGAGGGTATGAAAGGAAAGATGGATAGGGAAAGAAAAAAATGGCTTGACAGTTTATCTGACAATGATCCAGTTAAACAGGAAGACAGCCCCTCTTGGTATAAATCTTTACAACTTTGTTGAAGTCTATGCTTGGCTGCACCAGCACTCATGACTCTTACTCATGATTTTGATTTTGAAATAACAGCTCAGCAGTCCTTTGGCTTTCTCATTTCAGATTACCAGGCTGCAAAGGCATTGAAGCTTCCCATAAGCTCTGGGAAAAAAAAATCAGTTTTTAACACTAGGCTGCTGGTTTTCTATGTGTGCAGTTTTTTGACTGAGAAGAAAGCTAAAACGATAATTTGATTGCTTTACTGCATATTTTGAATTCAAATTGACTGTGGGCTTTTAAAATGCAAATTCAATAAACCAGTGCTTAGATACCCACACTGTAGTTTGCAGCTGCTTTTAATGTTAACCATTTATGCTGTAAATAGTATGAAGATGAGAAAGGAAAATCAGGTGATGTTCAGCCATGACATATGGACAGAATTTTGGCTTCAGTTGTCTTGGAAAAACATCTTTAGTTAAAAAAAAATCAGGTATTCTACATCTTTGGCAAAATTGAGGTACATAATAGAAACTTAGCCAAAATTTTCTCAGAGTTAGAAAGGCTGAGCATTTGGTTTGATTTGAGTTGTGAGTAAAGCTTAGCTCTGAAGCTTGTTTCTCTGCCAGGAACCATGCAGGTTTCTATTGAATTCCTAAGTTGGGGTTTTTTTAAGAAAAGCATTTGTTCTGGAGTCTTCCAAAATTTAACACCCATTGGAATAAATGCTTTTTCATGTTTATTCTTAAAATTAATTACTTAATTGAAAACTAAGCAAAGGAAAACCTTGAGAATCCTGACTATTTAGTCATTAGGACTCCCCATGTAGCTACAGTGCCCACATGTCTGGAAGTTGCCTACAGCTTCTTTTTTACTCAAAGGCCCATATTCCATAGTCATGTACACAGTCCAAAGCTGATCTGAGTAGAGTAAAGCACTACACAGTGTCAGGTTGTCAGAGAAGAAGTCCTGGGAGATGTTTTGCAGAGCCTTCCCGCCAGAAGCCTGACAACACCTATGTCAGAACAATTCTACACAGCAAGAGGCACAGTTTGTGTGAGGTACTTGGGAATTTACCTCCTTTTTTCATGCTATCAGCTGCTAGCACAATCTATTCCTTCACATCTGGAAAAAGAAAATGAAGATGTTCCCGGTAACAGCACTTCTGCTCTGTGAAATCAGTCACAGAGGGGTATTCTGGAATGCCACAGCTTGTGTAAAGTAATGCTTTAATTGGCTGCCATGTCCTCAACAGCCTGCAGTCCAAAGACATCAGCTTTACCTAAATCTTTTGAAACATGGGAAGAAAGAGATGGGAAATAGCAAGATAAACAGTAGCTTTATGAGGCAGAATGAGACTGAAATTTTAGCAGGGAACTGCAGAGCCAGGGAGGGTTAAGGGTGCTGGAGATGACAGGTATTTTGTAGGAACTGAGTCTTTTTTTTCCTTGAAGGGTCTTGTTATTTAAAGGCCCACATTTTACCATTGCAGAGATCTCTGAATGCCTGAAAAATATTTGGACCATGGTTGAACACTGATGCCATTACAAATATGACTGATTGTCCAAGGAAAGTGCAAGGAGATGGTATATGAGAAAGACAAAGCCTTGTGTAGAGGACTGAGGCACTGAGAACATAAGGGTCTCTTTCCAGAAAAGGAAAAGACATGCCATGAAAAAGGTCCCAATGCCATATAGCTGATTTGATTACTTTCTGAGCTATGTAATTCTGCCTTTTCACTGCTCAATTAGGATTCTGCATCTCATTCAAATAATTTCTTGTCTAGCAAGAAGTTGCAATAGCATCCATATTATTTATTTTCTTGTCTTTTTTTTCCCCCTTTTTTGCCTCTCCAATTTCTCATTTTTAAAATGGGAATTTTAAAGAAGAGCCAAAGAAAAGCTGAGCAGTTTTGTAATATAAAAGCAGGAGGTAGGATCCATTTTCCTTAATTTTTTGTCTGCATTCTAGATGTTTGCTGTTGAGCTCAATACTTGACTTTCTGTCTGTATCAAAGTGGTGGGTTTAGACATTTTCTACCTTATGTTTAATGTCTCCTTTCAGGATGAGAGGACATTCACCCCAAAAAATGCCTGCTTCTGTGTTCTAAGAGACAGCTGTACACTTTTACAGTAGCACAGACTACTCTGTGTACTCAGATTAATCCTGTGCAGTATGCCTGGTTCAGCAACAGATATCCTGTAGGATCTCTGGCAAAACTTCTCATAATTTCATGTCCATTGCCCATATAGAAACCTTTCACTAATCACACAATAGTAGTGTTACCCTTTGTCTGATGCCCTGTTAGACTGGGGGTGGGCCAGGGCAGGTGATCATCTGTTAAGTGGAATCACAATCCTTTTTGGAGCTATGAAGCGTTACACTGATTGCAGTAATTTGTAATGCCATGCTATTTATTCATTAATATTCTTTAAAACACCTTGAAGAGGTGAAGTACTGAGAATGATGTAAAGTTAAAATAATGAGAAAAAGCAAAGCTATGACTTGAACCAAAGACAGAGAACTCTCCCAGGGAAGGGTAGGTCAGGGCTTGTGCAGTTCTGTAATCAAAGAAGTGTAACCTTTACTCCATCTTTATGGTAAATAGCTTTTGGTCTACCTAGTGTCTGACTCCTAAGAATCTTTATCCTTTCTCAGTGGAAATGACTGGGTTCTTAAAAATATAAATTATTGAATTCTGTAAAGGTAGTCCAGGCAAGAGAGTTAAAACTGATTTAAACAGAAGAGTGCAGCCCTCTGTGATTCTGACATTTCCCAAGGTTTGGAATTTATTAAGATAACAAGGCAAATCCTTCTGTTTTCCAGAAAGGAACAAATCTTCCCAACCAACAATAAATTAATTTTCCTAATTTTTGTGGATGGACATACAATTTCTCTTTTCCTCCTTGAAAAAATCAGTTGGTTTTTCAAAGATTTATTTATTTTTGGATGTGCATGAAATGCTGCCTTGCCAGGACCTGAATAATTTAGAACATGACAAAAACACATGTGGGATTTCTTCTTTAATCAATGTCAGTTCCATATACCCACATCCATACACATGAAAAGGGATTTTCCGAGGGTTAATATATATTATATTGTTGTCATTATTAATTTCTTCTCCATATAAATAAGAAAACATTTCTACTGAAGTAAGATCCAAGTGGCATTCCAAGCTTATAGATCTCTAATACTTTTTTACCTTTAAAGGCTTCCTAGCACCTTCAGTAAGAGATTGTGAAGACCAGATGTAGAGTTTCCAAAAGCAACCAAAAACGTTCAAACAAAACAAAACAACACTGAACTTTCCCCTTATTGTTTTCTATTAATTCAGTTATAAAGAGTTCCACTAATGGAGCTGCTGATATATACCTCGTAGTTTACAGATCCCTCTGTTCTATGTGAGGGAGACCTTGTGGATACATGGTTAAGGAAAGTCCACAGTTGGTCATGGACCAAGGAAAAGATTCAGGCAAAAAAACCCCTACATTACACTTCTATAGTACCTTTCACAGTCAGTTTTATTCTAAAGTGGCTTCTCATATATAAAGCCTGAATTTTTAATGTATTTTGAACTGTCTTCTGCCTATGCATTTGATGGTGTCTGTCACGCAGCAGTTCAGGCACTGAACATAATAAGATGGTAGTGCAAGGTGTTCAGGATACTTTGGAATTAAGCTGGGTCCTCAGCCACCTCAAGAGTTTCAGCTCCTCCAGAATTAATCAGAGTAAATAATCTTCAGTGGATAGTGAGTCTGGATTTAGGGTTTGAACTGAGATATCCAGTAACAATGAGCTGATGCCCTTAGCAGATTGTAATATTCTGTAGCCTGTTGCAATCCTCAAGCTATCAGTCCTATGAGTATCTGCGTGAGTTTAGGAATCTCTACGCCTTCACTTTTCTTCCAAAAGTGGAGCTGGCACAAAGAGAATTGTTTCTGCGACAAGAAAGAGACAAAATACACTGAAATTCTGTCCTAACATATTTTAGCCAGATGTACAAAGATTTTCCTATTCCTTTCCTATTAATTTATCTAGTTTCAGTTTTTCTGTCTTTTTGCTTTGTTTTCTTTCAGCAGGAAACAGAATACTCACCCACCAAAAGAAAAATTAAAAAAGAATTGTAAAGCATAGGTCCATGGACATATCTTCTTGAAGCAGCTATTTTCAAAGAAAAACATTTTTACTGAAATATTTGTAGTAGATCTACTAATTGTATTTAGAGCATTTCATCTAGATATGTAATTGCTTCAAGAATAATGTCTTTTCTCAACAAACATTTGGTTCATTTCTCCGATAGTCCCTTGTGAAGTCACTGAAGAAAGAAAAAAGGAGGACATCAAAGCTCCAAAAACCAACAGATTCATCATCTTCCAGGATAAAATTTTTGTAAGAGCCAAGTCTACTGTGGAAAAGCAATATCTCAGCAGGGGGGTGCAAATTCACTCATTCTTTTGTTCCCATCCATACAAATCTTCAGAACTGGTATAATGACTGTAAGGCAAATGAACTCAGGAGGCAGTTTTTTCATCTGCAGCATCAAATTTAAGAATTGATAATCTACCCAATAAGGGTCCAAGGCACAAAATAGAAGAAAGCACTGAGCAACTCCATTTTGAAAGACTGACAGCTGGTAGAGAGGTGTCAGTGTCACTTAGACCTTAACATAAAATTATGGCAATAGATTTTCACAATCACTTGATTTTGAGATGGCAGGCATGGAATTAGGCCAATTTTGATCCATTCAGACTTTGGCACTGAGTCCTGAATTTCTTTACATTGGTTTTGGACTTTGTCCCTCTTTTTAATCTTTATTTCGCCTTGCAAGTCTACAAAATGGGACTGATACATTTCAGTAAGGCTTTGTGAACCTGATCCAGAGCCCTTGACTGAACTGATCACCGATCCTTCTGCTGTGGCAACTACAGCTTTCTACACCAACTAAATACTACATTAAAATCTTTGGAAAAGGACAACTCACCTGAAACAGTGACAGGAAAGCAGCATTGCTTCAGCTCTCCAAGACAAAGCCTTTGGTTGGAGAATAGCATTTCTAGACTGGATCACTTCATTTCCGGTTTGAAGTTTTGCAGTTTTGTTAAGTTTCTTCTGTTTGTTTTTTTGTTTTCTTTTTTAGCATACTATCTTGGGGTGCTGGGGTGACTTTATGCTGTTGTATCCCCTATCACTGCTCTATGCCCAGACATGATTCCTGAGCCTTTCTATGCCTTTAAAACTGGATGCAAGAGACAGAGAAAAAAGACTGGGTGAACTTTTCAAAACAGTTTGTGCTTCAAGGACACAGAGATTAGCTACTTCTGCGGCGGACAGAGGAAGCATCTCTTCTTGCTTTTCAGTCAGCTTTTCGGCTCTGCTTCTTCAGAGAGAGATGGAGAGTTGAGGTTTTTTTTTCCTGGGACTTCAGTTTTTTCCCGTCCTCTCTTCTGGACTTGTTCAGAACACCAGAACATCAGAACCCCACCGGGGGACCTTCCACCGGCCTGGAGGGGGGCCCCCCACGCCAACCCAGCTCCGAGGAGGAGGAGAGAGGCCGCACCCACAGAAGGACTCTAAAATCTTTCAGGTTCTCTCTCCAGAGCGAGAGATTTTATTATTTAGCATTATTATTATTATTCTCCTGTGTGTTTGTTAAATAAATAGTTTTTATTTTCTTCTTCACTTTCCTCTGAGGAAAATTTTTTTTCCCGAACCCAGTTGGGGGAGGGGTGGTTGTGGCCTGCCTTCCTTTGAGGAGACGTTCCTTTTGGACGTTTCCCTGAATTTGGCCTAAACCACCACACATACTGATCAGATTTCAGAGAAGGAAAAATATGTCAGGTGAAATGAGAAATCCCTAAGATTTCACTCACTGTATCTCAGCATATCCAGTCATACTCCTCACCATGTTGGTTAAAAAGAAATATTCAAAAAATAATTTTGGTCTCTGCCTTTTTTTTTTTTTGTCATGCATTTCCGTAAGTCAACACAACTCAGAGCTGGAAATGTGCAGTTGTTTATCCATAGTAATTGTATTTACAGCCAAAGTACAGCTATCACATTAGTTAGGTCAAAAGCCAATTTATTTATAATACAAAACATTTGAAAACTGACATCTGTTCTTGAAACACACAGAACTTCTGAATTGACGTCAGTGATGTAACCACACAGAAGAACATTTCCGGTGAATTTCCTTAGTGTTTTTATCTGAATGATAACTCAGCTCAGTGTAGTGTAATCTGCTTTCTTTTTTTCATGTTACACAATGGTGTGAAAGGGAAATTTAAAAAATGCCCTATAATTATTATGTGAACCAAATTCAAACTCAGCAAGCATAATTATCTTTGTATCATCAGGGTCTATTTTTTTGGATCAGATACAGATATGATAGGCACTTCAGGGAAATTGCCCCTTTCTATAGAAGATGAAGCTTTGAAAGATGGGATCACTTGTGAACTGGAGAGTGAACAAATAGAGGTATGCTTTCAAATTTTCCTTTATTTTTCAAAAGGTAAACTGGCAGCAGTAGCTATTCGATTTCTCTAAGCAGATAATATTTCCTGAAAAGATTTCTGGGAATCACTCAAATGTGCAGTTTTCAGTCTTTATCATAGTATGAAAAACATATTGAGAGAAAAGCTTATAGCAGCTACTGACATTATCATTAAAATGCAGACTCTTTCTCTTGATTCCATATTTGCAAGACATCCCTCCAGGATTTCTTTTTGAAAAGGAATCGTTAGGAAATAGGATTATTTTTTCTTTGCTGTTTACAGGGTGTCAGCCTATAAGAAGGCCATAAGGAGGGAAGTTTTCTGGGAATATCAATGATAGTTCAATGTCTACATGTAAAGGGTCTTTCACCTAATTATACAATAATGACCAAAACCACTGAAAGTGGAAAAACTAAATCTAATTTTAAAATACATATATGTGGCAAATTCTTGAACTAATTTGGGTTCCTGAATATATTTATAACCTGAGTAGTCTATCTCTGATGCTGAGTAATTCAAAATTTAGGTATCTCCTGAATCCTTGGGACTTTATTTTGTCTCCTCTTGTTAATGATAGCCAGTGGCTAACGCAGGCCCATACAGTCACTTTATGTTAATCCTATTATTTAAAAATGGGAAATACCATTAGATCATCTAGTCTATCTAGTGACCTACTCTTGATCATTAGTAGGAGTGACTAATATATTTCAGACCTCATACCAGGATTCTTTTGTTACTATATAAGCAGTAGAAGGCTGATCTCCTATGGATTTACACTCTTCCCCAGGACAGAAATGATACCATTTATATGGAATATGAAGGCTCCACTCAGCCAAGAGGAACAGGTAGGGGGTTAGTCCACCCCCAGCACAGCCTGTTCTAGACTTAAATACACAGAGGAGTTAGTCCTGACCCACAGACATGCATGGTCAGCCCAGCTGGATGATACTCTGCACACCCAGACATACAGATCCTTCCAAAAGGGTTGAGGAACAGCTAAGTTCTGTCTGCCTTTCTTTCACAAGGATTGTCTCCTTCTCTTTTCTAATGCACTCCATATTTTCACAAAACTTCCCGAAATGTAACTATTTTTGAATTTTCTACACTTCTTAAAGATTGAAATTAGGATGGTTAGTTCTTACCAGACAAATCATTTAACCAGATTAACTGGTTTCAAAAGGATCCTTGCTTAAGGTAATCAGAATTACTAAATAAATCATCTTTTGGGAATCAAATGCCAAATGCAATAAATCCATTAGTTCAAGCATTTTCCAAATTTCATACAAAATGTGCCATACAATACTGAATTTCTCCAGCTCTCCCTCTCCCTCTTGAATACCCACAAAAAGTATAAAGTATTTCACTGTGGAGGGTCGTAAGTGTGACTTGAGTGATTATGAGTGTTTTCAAGAATCAAGTTTGCTTGTTCCCTTTAGGAACACAAAACTAGATGTTGCAATGGCCCCAAACAATGACACAGAGCTTGCTTAATCTGCAGAATTATTAGTAATGTAGGTGATGCCTGAAGAAGGGCTTTGTTTTTTATTCCATGAGGATACTGTGCTTTTAGAAGGAAGAATAAATTGAATTTTTATTAAAGCAATGGAAATAAGTTTTTTAAAAGCTTTACTCATACTCTCTTTTTTTTCTGGAAAACAACTTAAGCTTTCAGCTTCCACAGTCACTATGTTTCCAACCAAGGATTGGGGCCCCTAAAATCAGTGGTTTGGATCCAATATTTTTTTTCTAATTTGTCTAAAATTTCTCTTATTATGTCCAAATAGATGTTCTTATTTAAGCATATCATGAGAGTAGAAAAATGCTATAAAGACGAGGTGGACAGAACACAGAATAGATGAATATGAAATGGTCAGGTTAGGCATGAAAAATAAGTTTTCAACTGCTAGCACAGTGAGATTTTATGATAACTTTAATGAGATTGTGGTGACATGAGATGTGCCTGGTTTTAATATGTTGATGGATAGAACTGTATGATATTCTTGCCTGTAATAAAAGAGACCAAGAAAGTAAGTGCCCTGCAACTCTATGCCACATCATTTGGACATCCCACTCATACTCATTTTAATGGAAATTACGTGCCCAATTACTAAGATAATTTTGAAAACATGTTTTGCTGTTTGAAAATTGTACAGGACCTTCAGAGAATGTGTATTGTGTTGTCAAATGAATCTCCCTGTGAGCTAGATATCAATCAAAAGCATGACATTTTGAACCAATATTTTCAAAACCAGATGGCTAGAACTAGATTCTGAGATGCATTTTTAGGACTTCATTGAGCTTTCAGAATTACAAGTTTTAAAATTGGAGACTTCAGTAACAACAGAAAAGCTGATAGGCAGACTTTGAGAACAAGAGCATTCAGAACTATCTATGTGTCTGAACTCTGAAGAGCAAAGTACTTAGCATCATAGGCAGAGTTCCTTCAATTTTGTCTTATATTTTTCATGGATTTTCACTCAAAATCCCCTTCTCTTTTCCACAGCATTGATGGCATTGATTATCTTTCTTACACTTCTTTCATTATGCAAAAAAATAATTTGTGAAGCTGGATGCTCCTTGTGCAGCTAAAAGAGGCAAATGAGGATGTTTACTTTTACAACTGAACCACTTATTTTTATTTCTTTAATTTTTTTTTTTTTTTTTAATTTTTTTTTTTTTTTTTTTTTTTTTTTTTTTTTTTTTTTTTTTTTTTTTTTTTTTTTTTTTTTTTTTTTTTTTGCTGGCATGGCATGGACAGCCTAACTCCATCTGTTCCCCATTTCAATAAGACATCATTAACCCCACTATTCTGGTAAAAATGAATGAAATAAACCATGGCAAAAAAGAAGGTCCTTTCAAATTCTTTTAAAAATCCCCTAAGTCTGTGGAACAGACATGCTTTTTCGAACAAGTTTCAGAACAGTAACATGATTTACTGTCTTTTCAACTCAAACTGCATCTACATTAAATCACAGCTATATATGATGTCAAGGTGAATGTAGCGATGGAAAGAAAAGCAGAACATATAAATATTTTAGGGATTTAAAGATAAGAGATTGAAGCATGTGTAGTGGCAAATCACCCCTAGAAATTTTGTTTGGTAGTTGCCAGCTTTTGGAGTCTACAATAGGTAGACTTTCCGTGAAAACCAATGAAGAAAGTTTGCCTTATCCTTCAGCCAATACTGCCCTTCTAGGTAACCTGGACATCATTCCAGTAAGACCTACCACAAGAATGTGTCTGTATTCTCCTACAAGCAATTATTTTATTAAATTTCAGGGGTTACTTGGGTTTTGGTTGAACATATAGAATGTAACTCATCAGCGAATGACAGAATCACTTATGATTCATGCTTACATGGCTATTGGGAATTCATCTTTGGGAATTACTTACAGATGAGAGATTTTTTTAAAAAGTCCTCCTGCTTGGATAGCACATATATTTCTGAGATCTGAGTCAGTAGTGATACTGGTTTGTGAAGCAGAAAGGCGAGTTTTGCTAAAGAAAAGGAAAACAAGTACATCTAGCTCCCCTCTGTCCTCTGATTCAGGAAACAGTTGTCCTATCGCTGCTTAATAGTGGCTTTTGGACACTCCTTCATGGTTTGATTACATTTTATGTCATAATTACGAAGTGAATTTGGGGCAAAGTGAAGTTAAACCATGACTGCTCTTCTTTCATGTGATCAGTCATCTGGTTTTCTTGAAAGGTCTTTATTCAGAAAATAAACTCTTGGAGGAAGTGACAATGCTCTCCATCTGTAGAGTTGTTGCTAGCCAAAAGTTAGGCTCACAGTGATGATAAAGGGTTAAATTATAAAGATAAGATTTTTATCAGTAAATGTTACATGTGTGTATCACAGCTATCTACATCAGAAATAATGTCTCCACGTCTCTTATAAATAGAGGGAAAAGGGCACAATTCTTTTATCTGTTTCAGATATCCAGCTTATGATGAACTTAATAGTGACATGACTGCTTCTTTGCACTGACTGTGACAGGGGCCTTGCTAACTAGTTTAGAAGCAGTCACTAACATTTAGTCAAATCAATCACGCCTAGATTTCTTAACACATTGTATATCTACTTGCTGCTAAAGCTGCCTCTGTAATTTATGTACTCGGTAAATACAAGAACAACCAAAACAGTGGAAGCTTGTGAAACAATGGCACTTGAAACAGTCTAGATACCAGAAAATTCTTATTTTATCACAGATGTTTACACTTCATGCTTGAAAAGCAGTATTTGTTAACAGTGTTGTTGGATCAGTTAGGCATAGAGATTAAAAACATATTGCAATTTTCTAACTAAAAGAAAAAGAAAAGGAACTAAACCCCTCGGGGAACAATGGTTGTAGTTTCTGGAGGTGATGTTGAGTCATCAACAGATTTCTGCCCCTGGAAGAATGTTTAGGAAGTGAAAGTGCAGTCTTGGGTATTGCAACCAGCCAGAATAACAACCAGACTAGATCAAGTGATATGATCTGACTATGTCTGTGTCTCCTCAAAAAAAAAGAGTGGGTTTTTTTTTTCCTCCTTATGGTGATTATCCTTAAGAATTTAAAACTGTTTAAGATGGACCTGCGAAGGAATCCCCATTACACAGCATAGGTGCAACCTCAGCCAGCAATTCTACCAATTAATTCTGAACTTTCACAGGAGTGTCTAAAAATAGTTTCTTTTAATGTTAAAACCAGAAAAATTGCTTTTATCATTTTTATCTATTATGTGGCCAGAAATTTTTTAAGATTTTCACCAAAAAAAGATAAGTTTAAAGAGCGTGTCATTGATACTCTATATGTCACAAGCCAGAAAGTCATGAGGGGAGAGGAAAGCATGACATTACAAATACCCAGGAGAAGAACTTATTAAATGTTCATGGTTTTTCCTCCTCTTTTCTTCAGTTAGTCTGACTTTCCAACAATGTGTTTATGAACGCAAGAAGCTAGCATGGGGACAGCAAACAAGGGTGAAAAAAAGTGTAAGAACTTAAAGGAAATTGTCAAGGAATGTACACTTTGAAAAAGAGGCTGGCAATGGCTGTGTGATGTATGACCGGAAAGCAAGAAGAAATATTGGAATTATTTTATGGATGCATTAGAGAATATGGTCATTGCAAAACATTTAGAGGGATGTGGTTATTAAAGGAAGGAGTGTAGGCAACTTGCTTTGATTATACTGGACTTCATGGACAAAATATTCTAGATGAGATATTCTACAGGAGAAGAGTATAAATGAGATCATAATTCTAAAAGCTCTGGAGCACAGACATGTAAATTCTAAGTGTTCGTCTAGTCATGGCAGATGAAAATCCATATAAATAAATGAAGAAGTAAACATGGAAAAGGGGGAGTCCTGGTGTAATTGTTGATAATGAGGAAACAGAGCTGCTAGTGGGGCTGCTGACAGAGCAGTTAGAAAAATGAGCAGTGAAGAACAATCATAGGGGCCAGGGAGAAGCTGGCTGCCAAGAAGAAGGGAAATGACTAAATGCATTAAGGACAACAGGAAGATCAAATAGGCTTTGAGCCAGGCCAGAAAAAGAAATTCAAAGGGAAGCTACCATGGCTCATGTGCTGGATTGAATGGTTATTCTGCAGTAAAAGCAACTGAGATGTCATAAGGACTCCAAGATTTAGAAGAAAAAACAGAGATAAGACGTATCCCATTAAACTTCTCATACAAGAGAACAGACCTTCATCAAAGTTCATTGGCTTTTGATAACTGTCTTTGATAATTGTTTGCAAATTTGCTCTCTTGACCCGTGCAGTGCTGATTTGGTGTACAGGGATTCTCTGTTCCAGGAGTTTCTCATCACATGTGCAAGGTTCATCTCATTCCATGATGGTAGCTTTTTATGCTTGTAGCAATTCCCTCTGGTTACTAATGGATCATTTACACATCTGAGAATGTTGTTAAGAAGCTCCTGAGTTAGAATGGGATTCCAGCTGTAGCAGCTACCTACTGCTCTTATTTCTTATGGCAGGCTCCTGAGAGCTGCACAACTACCTATTAGCAAGTTGATGATGGATGGAACAGCTGTAAATTTACAAGTAATGATAAGCTTGAGACTCCTAAATTAGTTAGAAAATAGCAATTTTCAAATTTTAAACCAGACTTTGAACCAAGATCTTTTTACAGGATAATGCCACCAACAAGACAATAGGTCAGTGGTTAAAAGCTACAAGCATTTCTCTGTCCTTTCAAGTTGTGCTTCATCATTTTTGAAAATAGATAATCAAAATCTCAGGCCAATTTACCACAGTGGTTCTAGTAAAGGCTTTAATTGTTTAACTGATCTGCTGGATCATAATCAGAAATCTATATTTTCCTTTCCACTTCATCTCTATTCTTCTGCAAAATCACTTAAATTCACTTGTTCTGGGAGGTAAGAGAAAAGTAAAGAATTAATATATTAAGGAGGCAAAACAAGAATAGTCACTCAAGGATGGTGGAAAGAAGAAACAACAGAATAAGGAGGAAGGAAGAATAATGCAGCTGGTTCAGCAGATGGAAAAGAGAGAGCACTATACCCCTGGTGATTTTGTAAATCTCTTAAAGACACAATAACACTAAGAGAACACTCTGGGAAGGTGAAAATGAGAGAATGAAGAAGATGTGAACTTGATGTACAGAAATCTTGTTTTCCTTGTTGCCTTTGACAGAAAGCTAGAAATATATCTGAAAGGCCAAAGAGATTACTACTGAAGGAGAAATGAACAACTTTTCTAGGAAAAAGAAAACTCTTGTTCCAATCATACTTACAAGATTGAAAGGAATAGAATGAAAGGTGATCTTTTGTTTTTTCCCTGTTGTTTCATCTGCTGGTCCTTTCACCTCAAGGACTGATTGGTGGGCTTGACCTCACCTAAATTTAGAAATCTTCATCTGAGCTAATTTTTAGCACCTGTAGATTTAGGTGTTTCTGACATTCACTCACTACCAGTTAAGTAATTTGCATCCATAATATTAGGACCCCAGAGAACTCTGGGCAGAAAGAGAAGACACCGGAAGGTCTTGGAGGACAATTCTTTTCTCACACAAAACTGTATCTTAGCTGTTTGAGTTTTTGTCTTAGTTTTGATGTATGTCTAGACTTGGTCTACATTTAATGATGAATTATGTAGAACGTGTCTCCTTTGTCTAACAGATTTCAAATACCTCCTCCTTTTGGATTTGAAAATCCGTGAAATGATTTATTGTAATGGCCACTCTGTCTAAAAATATCAATGTCCTATGTAGTTCATGCCAGGGAACAGAAACAAAAAAATTGAATTTTAAAATGCACACAAAGAAAGAACAGAGGGGAGAGTAATATAAATTCAGTGGTTCTATTTTCATCTTCAAAAAACATTAGTACTAACTGTTAATTGTTCTGGAGAGGCACATGATTAGTGAAGGAGTACATGGAGTACTTGTTTCACTTAATACTCAGATTATTGGTTTTTTATAGAACAAAAGTTTATATGTTTCATCTGCTGGTCTTTTCATCTGAAGGACTGATGACCTCACACAGAACATGACAGAAGGACTAAATAGTATTAGTAAGCACTTTTAGTTAATGTCCAGAGTCTTGTATATGGAGTTCAGTGGCATTACTATGTGAAAATATGCTTGCAGCATATGGAGAGTAGGACTCAATGAGAGCAAAGCCAGGTAGTGAGAGCTGAGATCTGTGTAGGACTGTATAATACTGGCAGCAGATACATCCACAGGAAAGGAAGTTCAACCCTTCTGTGCCGAAGACTGCAGTGTCTGACTTGTCTATCCCAGTTATTCATACGATTCAAAATGAATTTTTATGGAACTGCTCACATGCTTAAACATTAAGCCAAAGTTAGGTCTCTGTTTAATTGCTTTTCTTTTTATTCTCTAATTCTGTGTGAAATATTTCTAACACAATTCAAGTACAATAGTCTCATAATATGCATGAAAAAGGAAAGGAAAATTAGAACACCAAGACACTTCTTTTCCTTTGGTACTTTTTCCTGTGAAGACAGTACTTTTATTTATGTTTTGTTGTTCCACTTTATTGCTTTGTTTGGATCAGCTCTGCAGTACTTTCCAAATTTAAAAATGAAATGTGTGACCCTCTTCTTTTGTTGTCCCCTTTAAAAAAAAAAAGTGACTGAATGTTCTCATCTGACATCAACTGTGTGCCTTACAGAGATGATTCATGAGATACAAAGTCATGGGGAAAATTAAAGGGTAAAAGGGGACCCTGAATCCTATTACTTTTATTTCTCTGTTGATTTGGGTTTTTTTGAAATGGTGGCCTTTTACTGGTTTTCTATCTGCTTTTATGATTTCTGCTAGTCTTTATGTTCTCACAATAAAGTAGTGGAACAATCACTGAAAAGGGAAAAATAATCAGAAAGCAAAATACCACTTCAGTTTCACTCAGATATATCACAACCATGACTTTCCTGGAAGAAGGAAGGCTGATGCCAAACTCAAGCAACATCGCCTATGAACAAAGCACAACCAGCTGATGCGATATGTTTTCACAGCTATTGTAACTGAGGCTGATTTCAGATCAAAACATAGAGTATACAGACGTGTTTAAACAAATATTTTGCCTAAGAAGAATTTTTCAGTTGTGAAAAAGTTTAGAGTGGAAATTTACTGACAGACTGGAATACAGTATTAAATTAAAATAGTTGACCTTCAAAGCAAGTCTAAACTTCTATGCTGTTAAGAATATCTATCCAATATCTCTATTAATTAATATTATTCAACCATAGACAGCTTTTTGACCCCACTGCACAAAAAAAAGGCCTATTTCCGTACATACAGTGAAACTGTGCTCTTAAAAGTGAGGCACCATTATTTCTCCATAATTCTAACTCTGAATATAGTCCTAGAATTGACTTTTTTTTTAAACAGACATAAAAAAATTTGCATAGCATGCCCAAAGTAAGAATGCGTTTTTTTAGTGCCATTTCAAGCTAAGTTCAAGTATTGTTTACTTTACCAACGAGTTGGTTTTGTTAGTGTTGTTTATATGATGTTATAAGAACATGAATTTAAACTTCAGTACTGAAAACAGAGATCAAAGGGAAAAAAATCAATCTTCACACAAGATTCTTGACATGGTGAATTATTTTATTTTATTTTTAATAATGCAATTACAAACATGATTAATGACGTGTAGTGACCTCAGGAGAATATCTGCCTACCTATGCTTTTACAAACATGAGAATAAGATGTCAGTGAAATGCTGTCCACAGTCTAGCTCCATAATAACCATTTTCCAACACCAACCCCCTCCAAATATGGATTAAAACTAAATTTTGATTTCTTCCATTCTTGCACAATGTTGATATAAACATTAGTGAAATTTTGTTTATCCATTTGTGGATGTTATTATTACTCAAAATCATCACAGCTGTCCTTAAGATCTGACATGTGACTATATATATATTTGGGAAGCAGAGATGTTTGAATGGCCCATGATCTACTTGATAATGCCTTATTGGACAAAGAGTTTTCCTTTATTAGATATGCCACAGTACAACGGAGGCCAGAATTTGGTCCAGTTGTTCAAATTTTGGGACGAAGCTGTTAAAAAAATTCAACCATAACAATATGTCTCTTTTGGGACATGAACTGCTGACACGCATTTCTTTTTTGGCCAGTCAGTGTGAAAACTGAGTTGGAAAACTCTGGTAACATGAATGTAGTCACAAATATGTCATCTTCTCATACCTTTATGGAAAACCAGTACAGCATTCCTGTCTGTCTTCAACAAAACTAATTAGGCTAATGAGGGTAGCAGATTGCACATTTTCCTCTGGGTTTTCAAAGGAGTTGAAGGAAAAGTCAGTATTATTTGAACATTGCTACCTGTTTTCCTTTTGCTCCTTTGAAAATTCCATAGTAAAACATAAGAGATACAGACATACATACACAGCAATCAGGATATAGACCATATGTAATTAAATAAAATATTTTCTTTAACAGAAGCCTTGCAGGCTCATGGTTTTAGTTGCTTTTAAAAATTCCTCTTCTATAACAAAATATTTTTGCCTTTAATTCTTCTGATATTTATGCATAGTACTTTGTTATTTGGGTTTTTTCCTATTCTTACTCTAATTTCATTTTCATCCAGGGTTTGCAGTAATATGGAGGATTTGTTGTAGAAGATTTGGTCTTTCTGACACCAGTGTATCAGAGTGTGTAATCCAGCTCGGTCCAATTTTGTTGACTTTCCATTTGTAGACATTTTTAATGATCTGACATAGCACTTCTCTTAAGCACAAGAACATGTTGTAGCTGTATGCATGTGACTGGACAGATTATGATCCTGACGGATTTTCAGATTATACACAAGGTCTACATCTTCCTGTAGTGCACACTGGAAAACATTTGTCCATATTCATTATTAAGAAAAATGTCTACTTTTTTAGGGGAAAACAAGTTAAAACTTACTTTTGGAAATTCCAGTTGTATGCAACAGATATGAAAGACTTTTAAGATAACTGGATTTATTCATTATATTGTGTAAAAATGGACATTGCCCAACAAAACATTTTAGTAGTGTCTTCACAGGGTCTTCATAGTTTCTATATTCCCGAAATGTAAATCTTACTGATGAATGAATTTAGAGATAATAGTATGATTTGCTTCCTTTGCTTAAAAAGTTTGCTGAAAACACACTGGTTTATTATCTCCCAGATTAATTTCATTCTGTGCAAGTATATTTAAGACTGTGTGAAACAAACTGGAGACAGAATAAAGCCCTAAACAAGTTAATTAAAAAAAAAAAAATAACATCAGTCCTAACAGTGGTCATCAGGCAATTTTTAAATTGTGTATCTGGTTTTGTCTGGAACAAGACTGTACATTGCAGTACAGTGTCTACTAATTCCATGTCATGTTGAAACTTTTAAACCCCAGCTATTTCTTGGTCTGACCATTTATAAAAAATACAAAAGATGTGGAAATTCTTAACATGGGATAAAAAGTATATGTATATGCATTTTCAGTCTAATCAATAAAATCTTGCCTTTTGGAGCTCAGAACACTTATAGTTTAAGAGATGAGAAATGATGACCAAGAGGATGTTCCATTAAGCTGAGATGAACTGAACAGTAAACATCATAACTCAAAGAGTTTTGAAACTAATTACTTTCTTCAGTGTGTTTCAGAAAAGAAAAGAGACATCAGCTGAGGCATATTTTTATTTGCTTTTCCAGAACAATACTTCTGGTCTACTTAAAAAAATACATAAGAAGAACCACTCATCAAGTCAGTCCATCCACAACGTGTGTATTTTGTCTCCTAGAAGTATTCTGTATCTGAAAACCCAGCAATTAATCTCATTTTATTTGCCAAAAATACCCCTTTATTTGCTTTTGGGGTATAAAATAGGAATGGAGTAGAGGTTTGGTAGGAATTAGTTCCATCAGCTAAGATGCTGAAGATACGAGTTTAGGCTTTGCTCCGGACTTGCACTTACATTTCAGCTGTATAAGGGAAGGAATCAAAAGTGATGCTAACCACATCAATCCTTGTTTTCCCATGGATCCTGTGCCCTGTAACTACCCTGGTCATTATATACCTATCCCAGTATACAGCCTGTATCTTCTTTCATGTAGCAAAAAGGAAGGAGTTGGATTTTAAGTCAAGTATGTAACATCCTCATGGGTATTTCTGATTTCTTTGTAGATATTTGATACAGTGCAAAATAACAAAGAGCAACATTGGCTACTTCTTGGTTTCCCAAAAACTCCATACTTCCATCAGAAAAAAACCATACTTGAACAGCCCTGGAACTCTTTTGCTTCCAGTGATATGGAGATATGCCAAATTTCTTCATTTAAATCCATCCCAGTAAGAAGTCAGCTGCACTGTGGACTTTCTTTCTCTTTTGTTCCTTCTTAAAAAATTCTCTTTTTCTCATCTGCTATGCCCTATGTTTACAGCGAAGGAGGAAACATGAGAAAAAACTCATAACACCTGCTGGAGACAGCAAAACAAAGACAATTATGCACCTTTTGTGGAACACCTTCAAAAATTCAACCCATAGTGTCTAAGCATTTTTAATTTCCAATTGCATATGATTCTTCCTTTGGGTGGTAATGATTGATGGCAATGAGGTAAGCAAGTGAGTTCAGGAAGGAAAAATCCAAACAGGTTGTGATGAGGAAATTGTTTAAACAATATGAAACTGCCAATCTAAATTTAAATGTGCCCTTTAAACAAATCCATCCTCTCTACCTCTCTTTTGTGAGTGCTGTAAATATGTCACTTCTGTTTTCTGTAGTTTCAGACTCTTCTTATCTCTTAATAGAGTCTGATGGAAATATGCCACTAGTTCTTTCCCCCTTTTTCAACATGTCCAATGAAGCAGGGTTACAAAAACCAGGGCAACACTGAAAAACTGCTATTTGCATGATCATATCTCTTGCCAATTTTCACTTCTGCTCTCAATTTATTCCACACAGCTGATTTTAATAGCAATAACAAAGTTTCTGATATGCACAATATGTTTTTTTGAACTTCATTTTAAAGAAGTAGGCTAAAAATTTCCAAAGGCAGCTTTTAATTCCTGTTGTAGTGATGATTTAAGCATCCAAATTAAGACAAGTGAGAGCCTATTTTAGAAGTGCTGAGCATCAGCAAGTCTGAGTTCTAGAGCATTAAAACTCAGCACAGCCAAAGGATCAAGCAGGCACATACAAGCACTCCAAATCAGAGACTGCTTTTGGAAAATTTAGTCTTGTTTCTTAAGGGTGAAATCTCAGCCTTTCAAAGTCAATTACAAATCTCCCAATGACTTCAATAGGCTAGGATTTCACCCTTTATATTTTATAGGAAAAAACAAGCAACATCATACAGAAGTTTCTCTTTTATGATTTTCTTGATGTTTGCTCAACCCTGGCTTCCCTTTAGGTAGGAAAAATCATGGTTTTAATTTAAACTCCATAAAAACAAATAAACAGTAGCTTAATTACAAGGGTGGATGGGATGTTTCACAATGCTTAAACTAATGTAGTAAAACACCAAGTGTTTGAAAAAACATTTTTAAAACTCAGAAAACTTTAAACTGTAGTGTGTCTTCTCCTCCCTATTCCCAACAATGCTGGAGTTGCTAATTTTACAGCACAAATGGGAAACTGATGACAATTCCTAGTAAAGTAGGTTCCATTTATTTTGACTGATGCCAACAACAGTACTGTAGAATAACATTTTTAACTGCTTTATCTGTAGTAGGTGCTTCAGTATGTACCTGTGAGACTTACTGTTTTTCTGCTCCTACTATATGATACTGATCTCTTCCCATTTACTTAAGTACGATAATCTCATGCTCGTAAATATTTTATGTTTGTGTAAACATAAAACATTTCTGTGCTTATAGTAATGATTTATAAAATAATTTTACTGTTTGCCATCCTTAAAGATGAAATCCTTACTGATGATTCAACAGGGACAGTATTACAATATAAAAACTGAAATACAAAGAGTATATATTTTTTTTAACACATACGCAGTCTTTTGGTCCTTGAATTGCTCTGATCAGGTGAAAATGGACAAGTAAACCTTAGGTCCTACAAAATCACTAGTAAGTTTCAAAGGTTCTTCTGCTCTATATCTGTGACATATTAAAAAATGTTATGGTCTGTCAGTTCAAAGACTAAATAAATTATTTGTCTTTTCCAGTTCTTCCACTTGCCCATTTCTCCTTGTGTTCACAAAACAAGGATTAGCCGTGATAACATAGAAAATACAGCTCTTTCTTTTGAATATGTACATGTCCCATCTATGTTGACTTGTTTTCCATAGGAAGATTAGATACAGAAAGGTTTTATCTGATGATTCCCTGACCACTTCCTTTAGGGACTAGTGTAGAAACAAGAGCATTGTTGGTCCGTATATGGAGGGTCTTTGCACGGAAGAAGGTTTTGAGAAAAATTACATCTCTTCTTGGGGGGAATAGGATGAGGATAAGTAGTTTCTTTGAAACTTATGCTGCTCCTTTTCTGTTTAGAGTTCAGAGATTTGGCGACAGATTTCCTTTCCACCTGCAGGAGGTGGTGTCAGCAATGCACATATTACCTTTATTTAATTTCACGTGGTGTGTCAGCATTAGTGGCCAGACAGTCAAGAGGCCTTATTTCCTACTCAGATCTGTTCCTTGAGCCAAGCAGCCTACTTAGAGTACAGCTAGCCTTTATGGGAAATAAGCTCAAGGAAAGAAAACTTGTCCTCCCTTATTTCAGTGGTTGGTTGTTTTCAAACGGATTGGTGAAGCTGTCTGTGGCTGGAGGGTCTCATTTGTGGAGGCACCAGAAGACAGACAAGCTTTGATCATTATGCCCAAAGCACAACACTGGATTCCATTTTAGAGTGCAAGAATAATTTTAGAAAATTTCCCTTCAACAGCCAGCAAAGGTAAAATAACAAGAGAATGGAAAAGACTTTTTCCTTGCTGTGTGCCTAGAGGTCATATTTTCATCTGAGCTCCCCAAAGTCACAAACTTTTCTTTTGTAAATTACTCTTATTGCCATTCAATATCGAAGCTAAATTTCAGTCATCTTGTTAAGCTGCTTTTTTTACTGGGTTTTTAACCAACCAAAATTATGCTGGTTGTTTCTATAAATAAAGGAGAGCATTGATCCAGTGTATTTTACCTGGATCTGCTTTTGGACACTGTAAGCTTGTTTCCAGGATTTTAAAAGTCTCTTAACAGAGAGTGTATCCTTACCTACCCACCTATCAATTCTGTGTTTATAATGTTCTTAGAAAATGTGCTCAGAAAATAATGTGCTTCACTAGTCCACTTTACCTTTTGCCTGGCAATACTCCTGAGGCATCTGTTCTCAGATCAAGGGAACATTGAAAGGCCTTAAATCTGATCTCTCAGACAGCTGTGCTAATTTAACTAAAGGGGCTACAAGAGAGGATGGAGAGAAATCTATAAAATATTTGGCTGACATTTGAAAAAAGAGATAGGATGTTTTCTTGTTAACCTTTAGAGCAGCCCATTACATAAATTGTGACAATGTTCTCAGATTAAATGAGACTGTATTCTGTCTTAGCTCTAAATTTATCACTTCAGCAAATGAATTCTACTGTACATTCTGGCAATATATCTTTTAAAGAATGCTGTTTATCTCACTAGGGAAGCAGAGTGCTGATAAATAAGGAGCACAGCCTTTCGGATGAAACATGGTAAAGATGGAATGAAAAGAAGATTCAATAGCATTGCTTTCCTGCTTCAGTGTAGGAATGCTCCATGTTATATGTCTGATTAAATTACAGGTTTCCATAATATTTCTGTAAGTTCTGAGATTATAAGCAAACAGATCTATGAAATGTTGCATTCTCATAACATTTGATTATGTGAATTCTAATTACATATGAAAAGCATTTGTACAGAATTCAATGATGAATGGTTGTTCAGCAGCAGCTTCAGCTCCTACTTAGGTTTCCATTCGCTCTAAATTAATAATTTTCACCAACTTATGTCTATAAAAGCAGGCTGAGAACTGAACTTTAAACCATTTAATTTTAACCTCTCCTAAAATTAAAACAACTTTAATGGATTTTTTTGAGTTCCCCAAAGACTAAACCCTGCACTAGTTTCTAAGTGATTAAAATTTCTTTGTGTTTATTCAAAACCTGAGTAATACAAGAAGTTGAAATATAGAGAGCTTATGTAAATCTAAAAGGTCCATGTGCATTTTTAGGGAGAGAGAAGAAAAAAAAAGTTGGGAAAATAATTTTAGATTAAAAGATGAAAATATGATATAAGAGCATGAAATTTTATCAGAGGCTGTCAGTTTATAAAAAATTCTTTCTAGAAATTATTTATTCAATTTCTGTAAAAATTTATCTTAAAAGATGAATACATTAGCTATTAATAAAGCAAAGGTAAAAAACATGAACCTTTATTCCATTAGGATGAATTATGAATTTTTGAAACCTAAAAATCCCCACTTTCAATATTAGTACCTAAACTGCACTAAGGAAGCAGTAAGGAGTTGCTAAAACTTTCCAAGTCAAGGAGTTACGTACATTGTAGTCTTCAGAACACTTTGATTATTCAAAGGGTAAATTGTCAGAATTGTTGTAAACTCTGCAAGCTTCAAACTATAATTGCATTACTCATACAAGTAAAGCCTACTTGCCTAAATAAAGCAAAGATTGTTCCTTGTAGGGAAAAAAAAATATTTTCAGTAAGTTTTTGTGTTCTGAGGGAACCAAACAGAGCAGAGCAGAAAGCAGAAGTATATATAATCCTACCAGTCCCAGACACTAATTTTGTTGAAGGTTGCAGGGTTTCTTTATTTTATCTTTATTTATCTTTATTTAGAAAGTTTGTTGGGTGATGGTGACTAATAGCTGAACATCTGGATGCAGTGACCTTTAAAAGCCTTTAGTCATTACTGTGCCCAATTAAACTCAATATCAACAGAAGTGCTTGCATTTTGACTGGACTAGTATAAATCACTTTACAAATACATTGTGCAAAGAGGGGGAAGTATTACCATCCCGGGCTCATTCCCCTCTAAATGACTTCAGCAGGACAGGTCAGGAGCTAAGGATTTGTTCTGGTTTTTGTTTCCAAAGTACAAACTTTGACAATTAAGAAAATTAATTAATGCAGTTAGCTGGACCAGATAGCTCAAAAACTTCATTGAGGAACACAACTGCAATTTATCTAAGTCAAACATACAAAAATTATCTGGGATTCACATCTCATACAGAGAGAAAAAAACTTTTAAGAAAGCTTTTTAAAGGCCTAAGTGGATAAACAGCCATCTCATAAAAAGGATATTAGAAGTAAACAGGGAGTCTATCTGGAAGGGGAAAAGGACTGATCATTGAAGGAAGCTTTACTTTAAAGGTCAAAAAGTGCAAGAACAAAGCGACAATTTTGAAAAGCCAAGATGGGTTTGCCTTTATAAAGGAAAATAAAGCAGGTGAGCAGAAGGCTCTTCTAATAATGTCTAAAATGTGGAAGTCTGACTCCTGTTCAGTGAGGGATCAAGATAAGAGACAACTTAACACAGCACCAAACCCCAATATTCAACCAAGCAACTGTTGGAATGAGGAGACGGATGGGCCAGGGATCTGCTGAGGCACTCCCAGCCTCACGCTTCAGGCACCTCCTTGGAAACAACAAGGAGCCATGGCCATGCTGGGACGTTGGCCAGCAGGAGGGGGTTAGAACCAGGCCAGAGATGGTAACCAGGGTCAGTCCTGTCCAGGATGGCTGGGCAGGGCTGTGTGGACAGGGCTGTGGTGAGGCCAGGCTGGGACATCAGCTCAGCAGGGCCCATGTACAGGGCTGTAGCAGGGCTGGAGATGTGTCGTCTGGCTTCTCTAGGGCAGGGACTGATGACTCCGGGGGCTGGAATGCTGTCCTGCACTGTGGCAGGGGGAGCACCAGGGGCAGGGAGGGGCATTTGTTTGCAAACAGTTTCCCTGGTGTTAAGACTTAAGCAGAATAATCAGAAGCCTGGTTTTCCCATGCTCCTTTAAAATCAACGGAAAATAAATCCTCTATGAACAGCAGCTCAAACCCCCCAAGATCTAAACTCATGTCAGAAAATTCTTGTCTCTCCATCAGGTCTTTGGGCAGTTTCTGCATTCATATGTTATTAAGTGATATGCTGAATTTGGGAGGGCTGGAAAGCATCACTTCAGACCTTCAAGAAAACTGACTCAGAATGTAGCAAGAAATAATAAAGATTCTGTCAGGTTGAAGATTGTACTTCATAGCTAGAAGCTGTAAAACACAAAATTTGTATTTAAAAGAAGAAAAATGAGATCTTGGGTGGCTGAGGAACAATTGTTTAACCTTTGTAATATGGAACACCTGGAGGAAATGTAATTGAAGATTTCACAATAAGCAGAAAATGACATAATACACAATGAGTTTATCAAAGTTAATCATGGCATGCCAACAGGAAACTTTTTTTTCCAGTCACTGTTTTCCAGACAGTGCACATATCCAAAGAGTATTTGATATCATGTAATATAGGAAGCTATCTGTTTTACTACAATAAAATTATGCATTTCTGGAAGTAAGATAACAATAGACTGTGGTGAAGGTAACTGTCAGGCTAGAGACAGTTAATTCTTTGGAACTAATGTTGTTCAGTATTTCTAATTAGTGGTTACAGAATAAAAAGCAGATATGTTTCCACAGAGCTTTTCAATAGTTAGAAGATGTTGTGTGTACCTAGACTGGGTGTCACTTTATATTTCATAAATACCAAAAGTCCCAGTTCCTTAATTGTTTGCATTGATGACCTACCTGGACCATACCACAGTTCCTTCTAGTCCAGATATTTGAGTATCTGGCAGAAGTGAGGCTTCTGTGTGTCTGGATCTTGCCCTGAGGTAGTCTTAGGAGAACTCCTAACATTAAGAATGTTAAAAATAAACATTGTCAATGTAAGAATGATGATTTAGATCTCTGAAGTGTTAGGAAAAAAAAGAAATCCAAAAGTACAATGTGCCCAGATTTACATGTGGTTCTCAGAAAAATATATAGTTCAATGGTCATAAATACAGAAGCAGAGAAAGATCAGGTACTTAAATTTAACTGAACACTGCTTGAAAGAACTCAATCCTTTTGTTCTGGTGAAGGGCAAAGAGATATTGCTGCTCTCTGGTATCCATTTCTATCAGCAACAGGAAGCTGGCAAAATAAAAACTGATCTGGAGTCATTGACACCAACTTGGAAACTCTCAGGGAACACTAATATTTAGAAGGATGCAAAGACTTTACAATAAATATAGCAGTGTTACATGTTGTGTCTAAATTGAACTGTAGATGTGAATGCAATGCGAGTCAAAATCTCAGTTCCTGGTAATTCAGATTAGGGAGCAAGGCTGAATAATTGTTCTGATCTGATCCAACTTCCTGGATGTTGTTGTCTGCAAAGGACTGAAGGGAAGATGGGAATATGATTTGTACCTACCACAGAATGGAGGTTAATTGAACTGAAGAAGCAAATGATTCCTTACTTGCAAAGCAAAACTAAAAAGGCTGAAAGAAACAAAAATATAATTAAGAAAGTGTCATGGGTTAGAACAGTTTGGAGTTTTAGTTAAGAAAAAAAAATTCCACCAGCCATGGAAGTGATGTTTTTTGCAAGGGCTGTTGTAACTTCCTCCAGACCTGATAGAACTAATCTATTGGCTAATTTGAATATTGACAACTCTGTTAAGCCACTTAAGAAGCTGCACACACCTCTGTAAAAAACACATTTAAAAATGAACAAGGCCAGGAATCGCTCTCGTGCTTCCAGCCCTGGGACAGGTATGTGGAGGGCCCGCTTGGCCCGGTGGGCCTTGCCGGGCCTGGCTGCGCGGCCCAGCGGGGGCCGGGCCAGGCCCGCGGGTCCGTGTGGGCCGGCCCTTCCAGCGCGTTGGGCGAGATCGTGGCCGTGCTCCGTGCAAACCGGTGCCGAGGCGTGGCACGGCCCCCCCTCTCCGGGGGGCCGCCAAAATGAACCTTACACCGAGACCAGCTCCGGCCGCTGCCCAGCAGAGATCATGTGACCGACAGAGACAGATAAACTTAAAGCCAAGTCCCGGGTACAATTAACCCCTTTCAGCACTGTAAGTTCCTCAGAAGAAATGAAACCTGAAGACATCAACCCTCTCCCAGGTCAGAGGAAAGGGAAAGGCAAAGGCACATGAATAGACACCATGATAGTAACACCACAGTCAGTGAAGAAGAAGGAGTTGAAGCCCAGAGGCAGGAGATAGAGGAGATGCTTCAAAATCCAGAAGCTGAAATTCTTTTGAAAAGCTATGGTGATGGACTGATACATCAGACAACCCCTTGTAATTTCATGATAAGCATGGGGGGTGGAGCATTCAAACTGTAGCCATGACCAAAGATGCCTGTACTGAAATAAGCAAATGTTGAAGTAGCTGTGATCCACTGAGAAACCTGAACAGAGAGGGATAGTGATGAAGTGAAGACCCTTTCTCCCAGGGAAGAAGAAGACCTCTGTTCCTAGAGATGAAGGTGATCCCAGAGGTAGATGAAGAGAACCTTTGCTCTTGAACAGCTCATCCTTAAAATAGTACCACGTTAGCTAAGATTGAGCCCTCGAAAACAGCGGTGGGGAAAGCTGTAAGTTGAGGGAAGAGACTTTCACATGCCAGCAGAAAACCACCCTGGGCGGCTGTTGCGCTGGGACATTGGAAGCCACGAGAAGACTGTTTCTTGTGGAGAAGCCCATAGCATGGGCAAAAGAGACTCCTCTCCCTAAGTGAGCTGATGAAAGACTATTATAAAGGTGGTAAACTGACTGCAATAATCCCAATTTTGTGTCTTTATGTTGTATGTGGGAGGAGGATGGGGGCAGGAGAAGTGTTCTGAAGGTTTATTCAGACCCTTATTATTCCTTTTTTTTTAGTTCTGCTAATAAATTTCTTTATATTCTTTAAAGTTTAGAGCCTGCTTTGCATTTCTCCTAATTCTTATCTCACAGAAGGTAAAAAACGCAAACAAAACCACTACAGAAAGTCATAATAGTAAAAGACATGGAACAATATTCTCTCACAGAAGACAAAAATTACAAACACTTTTGAATTTAAGCCTCTAAAAAATGTTATTGCATTATAAGGTTAAAAGCCTTCAGATTTATATCTGGTTGAAGAGTGAAAAATAAAGGAATATATTCAATCAATTCATGAGGTAGAACTATAAGCAAAACCAAATAGGCATCTAACTTGACTTTTAAATATTCTTGACAAATATGTACATGAAAATTAAACATAATTAATTTTATCCTCTAACCTTGTCTTTTTTATAACAAGTGCCAAAAAGAAAATGAACTGCAGTGATTACTGACCTAACTATGTAAGTGTCCACAGCCATTTTCTCAGATACTGCCTTGCTCAAACTAGAACTGGAAAACCTTCCAGTTGACCTTTTGGCTTCAGTCTTCCTATTTTCTCCCTCCTTTAGTTTTCATGGATTTATTCCAAACACAGTTTGGCAGTAAATATCTTATTTCTTTTTCACCCACTCTGTGACTTTTTAAAATTCACATATCTGCATCACATCTGTGGAAAAAAAGAATGTACCATTATTGAATTTTATAATGAAAGACCTGAACTCTATAAGTGGTTTTAAATTGATGAAAAAAATTACACGTCAAATACTGTCACAAGATAAATTAAGAGAAACACATACTAATCAGGGTAGTTGCTGTTTTCAAATCACGTTCCTGACAACCTGTTGCTATGTAAGTCTAATCTCTGCAAAAGCTCTCTCTCTGTATATGTTTATATAAGTTACACAAGGAAGGCATAGCATAAATCCGTGTTGTTGAGGACACTCAAAACCCAAGTCCTGAGACAAGACATGCAGCTCATTGGCTTGGATTCATGGTTTCAGATGTCTGGAAGGTGTCTCATTGCAGAACCCAAAGCCTCCTGCCTCAGCACTCCCCACAAATTAATACGATGCTCAACACATGCAGCCAGGCCCTCCATGAGGCAGCATTGTGGATGGTAAGAAATATGACACAGCTGTTCCAAGGAAAGGAAGGACTCCTCAAGAGATTTGCAAACATTGCTATAAACTCAGAAAGCAATTTAGGGTTTGCTACAAAAACTGCAGGCACTGAAGCAGCGTGGACCTCAGCTCACATATGTACTCTAAGTTGTTAAAGGTGGGATTTTTAACAGCCCTTGCAACTGTTCATAATAAAATCAATTGGCCGGTTTTCCCCTAGGTACACGGAGGCAGAAACAGGTTGTCACTGAGTGGCAGCTCTAACACCACAAACCCAAAACAAATCTTTCTGGAGTGGTCCTCTGTCTAAGATCAGGATTCTTACAATTCCCAAAAATGTCTGGGGTAATCTTCTGACTACGAGGAACTGTTTTCCTATTTACTGCGTGTTTCAGCCATGGCATGCACGCAGATCCTGTGTGTTGAGCATTTGTTGTTGTCTGCCTCGCAGGTTACTCTCAAAGAAAGAAAGAGCATGTCACAAGAGACTGTGCATTATCAGTGGTGATGGGAGCAAATAAAAGCTGCAAGGTGCTATGATGTATTTACCTTTGACTGCAAGATCCTCTGTTTGGATTTAACAAATTAACTTCTCAGAAGTTTGCTTATCTGAGCAGCAGCTGTTTGCCATATGGATCAAAACTGCATTTGGCAAATGGAATCACTTCCTCATGCCCATCTGATTTTCATGTACAGTCATATATTTGAATGTTTAAGGGAGGAGTTTGCTGGTCTGCTGAGGGTGGTGCAGCTGAGAAGTGTTTATTTTCTGTCCCAGTTTTCTTTTTTTTTTTCTTTTTCCCAGAAAGTTCTTCTCCCGCAGAAGACTTAAAACGCAGCAAAACAAAAAGTCCTAAAATCAAAACTTACAAAGTAATATGAGGAAAACAACAGGTAGTGGAAAAGAAAGGGAGAAATATGTTTTAATCTTAGCAAAAGACGACAAATACTCTGAGTAAAATTCTGTCTCTAGGGAAGTAAGAAATACTGTATTTATTTTATCTTCTAAATATTGGATTACTATCAACAGATACAATAATTTAAGCAAAGAATATGAAGATGATGAGTGTCAGTTACAATATTAGCTCAGGAAGCATGAATAGTTTTAATACTTTAAAATGTTGACAAGGAATTTCCCAATTTAACGAATTAAGGTTTAAGTCTATGAAACAGGATTATGCAAATAGAAAGAAAAAAAACCCTTTCCCTGTATGGGTTATAATCCTATGAGCACATAATTCCTTTTTAGTTATAGACTTCTAGCACTGCTCATGCAAATCTGTCACAGCAGATTTCATGCTTTTAATGAATGAACAGAGCCTCACAACACCTTCTGGTTGTTATGGGTTAGAATTGTTGGAACCAGTAACTAAAACGAATAAGATTAAGAAATTTATTCGTGGACATAATGCATATCCAGATTTACATATTATGTTCACATGTTCCCATATGGATTCCTGCACTAAGAACACAAATTACAGAACATCAGAGAGATAATACATACATAAAAATTAGGTAATGTGTAATTGTGGATTAATTTATAACTGTGGGATGCTGTCCTCATGACCAGAACACTGATTCATTGACCACTTCTTGACTCATGACTTACCTAATCAGAACCTTAGCTACACAGGAAATGACTTTTTATCATCATAATAATTATTTTTATTATTTTTACTTTCCTAGTTTTTTTAAAAAAAATTCCTATTGATTTTTATTAATTCTAATTAATTTCTTATAAATTCTTATTGATTCTACGTTACATTACAAACATACAAACATGGAATTTTCATGTGTTTCCACTGGTTTCAGGATGGTTTTCTAATTCATTTCTGGTGCATTAAAGCAACATAATTTCTGTCCTTTACCTACTTTTTGTTTCATGGGATATATTTTCTTAATACTTCAAAATTTTTCCAATTAATTTACTTATCTTCTTGCAATTGAAATCCGTGAGCAAATTTCAGCTAAAATGAGTTAAGTTGAAGACACTCAGAAAGGTGGGCATTTGACTAAGAGGAAGCAAATGCTTACAGAATACTTTGAGGGCAATCTGAAAGTCACCCTGAAATTTATTCTATCCAAGCTGATTGATTGTGACACCAAATGCTTATTTACTTCTAATAATGCTACAATGAAACCTAAGTGATTACCTCCAATTTAAATGCTCAAACCCTGGACATCTAGCATTAGATGAAAATAAAACAACCCAAAATTAATAACTAGGTACAAGTGAGAGGCCCACATAAACATTTCCATTGGAAAAATATCCGTTAGTAGGGAGTCATAATGGAATTTATTGTTTGTTTGTGACCAGTCAATGTGTGTATGCCATGGTACATGGCAAAATGGTGTGTGTGCTTTTCCCAGTTCACTGCTGAACCCACCAGCACAGCTGTTGCTGTGGGATGTGACAGGTACCTGAAGGCAGCTCAGGGACAAACAGGAGTGTTCTCAGGAGGAGATGTGCACCCAGGAAGCTGGACTTCCTTTGGTAAGGCTGGAGGACTACAAGGGAGAAACATGTAGGAAATGTGGGGTATAACATGGCATAACTACAGTGTGACAGGCAGAAATAGATATTTTCCCATATATGTACGAGAATCATAGGTGTAATGATTTGCTTCTCTTCTAGTAGTATTTTTTCAGGCTTCCTGGACTCTAGAATATATCTGAAAGTATTCTTATGTTTCTTATTTTCACTTCTGGTTCCCTGGTGTATATATAAAAATGTCTTTTAAAATGGATTTGTGGTAGGCAACCTTCCATTCTAAACACAGATGGTACATCTGCATTTATTATTTAGACATGCTAACTGGAACACTTTTTTACAGACTATTGTAACTATACTTTTTTCTCACTGACTTAATACATTTGGATATGACACAGTGACTGTTTAAAACAGAGTATTTGTGCTCTATTACCTATTTAATAAAATGAGTAAGCAAACTGCTTTATACCTTTGCTGCAGTTGCTGTTTCTGCTTGACTGCAGAGATTTTTACCTATTTAGAAGAGTGCATCATTGTCTTGATGCTCAAGTATATGATCAGTCTTGGCTTAAACAGTGTGATGCACTGCTGAAAAATTATCTTCCTTCCTGTTGCAGCCATGTCATATTTGATTGAATACTTGTTTCACCATAAGTGCTACTTCACTGGAATTTTTGCTGGCCAGATGACCTATGATTTTCAGCTTGAATGTGCATTTTTCCATCCTGACATTTTCTTCTTTGAATTTCAGCACAAAAGCTAGATGTTCATTCAGACTTGATTTTACAAGGCAGATATTTATATTTTATCTTTTTTTATGAGTGTTTTGACTCAGGATAAAACTCTATGAGTTTTTTATCAATAGTTTGTAAGTTATTTTGGAGTCAACCTCCTTTGAAGTACCTCGTCTCTTGTCATGAGAATTGTCCCACATACCTAAAGCCAAGAAAGTTATTTAGAAAGAATGTCTAAAAAAATGAATAGTCCCATAGATATGAATGGGAGATAACCAAGGATATCCGAATTTGTGAGCTTATTTTGTTATCTCTTTAAAAATGTGTCACCCAGAACAACAGCTAGTTAATGTTATTCAGATGTGATCTCTGTGAGCAGTAGAAAAGCTGGTCCCTGCTGTTAAGCTCCATACTTAAACAGGCTGCTGTTTACAGCGCTGGTACTTTATCTGTGTTAGGTGGATACACTGATGTGATAGAACATTTCAAGCTCTTAGTATCCTTCTACCTCCTTGAAAAGTTTCTTTGAAAATCTTACCACAGAGAAGTAACTTTGGTTCAACTGTAACTGCATTTGAGCAGTTCTGGTATCAGCGAAGTCAGGAAAGATGACCATGGACAGGATGGCAGGCAGAATATCTCAGTCTGCCACCTAAAATGCCTACTCTCTGGGATTGTTTTGCCCCCAGAGTCATGATTCTTAGTTAACTTTTCTTCTTGTAAACTTCTCTTCTAGTGTTTGTTTCATAGGCCAAAATTTAATTCATAAATCTTAGCCCACGTAACTGTATTTTTAAACTGACAATACACAGGAAGACTGTGGAATTTTAATAAAACTTTTGAAAGAGAGAAAATGAAAGAGAGAGAAGGAAAGAAAAACAGAAAGGTAGGGAGAAAGTTAAAGGGAGATTGTGATGGAGAAAGAGAGAAAAGGAAAAAAGAGAAAGAAAGAAAGAGAAAGATGAAGTGAAGAGAAAAGGAGAATGAATGAGAAAGAGAGAGAAGAGAAAGAAAAAGAAAGAAAAGGAAAGAAAATATTAAATTCCATATACACTGTCAACTACTGTCAATGAGGCATGTAAGTGGTTTACCACAGTAATTAGCACTCAAGGTTATTTAAAAATGCGATATACAACACTCAACATTTTGGTTAACTATGTCTCCTGTTAAAAACTGGAAAATTATTTCCAGATACAGAGACAGGTTTCTACACCAGTCCTTTCAATAGGACTATATCAAACATTCTTGTCATAAAACACAGATTAAATGTCAATAGTGTGCTTGCTATTTTAATCTTGGGAAACAAATGCCAGATTTTTTTCCTTGGAGCAGTTATAAGAAAAATAGTTTAAATGTTCATCTCAAGCTGAGTGACATACCCCTGTATTTCCTGTGGGTGCTCAATGCACATTATCAGTGGTTTATCTGAAGTGTTTCCATAACTGAAGGACATGTGTATAAAATAATCTCAGGCAAAAATTAAGAGTATTGCCATTGCTCTTTAATATATGAATTGAAACCACATTGGTTTTATCTACTGGGAATAAATGAAAAAAATACTTTGGAATGGCAAAAAAATTGCTAATCAGATATGTGGTATGTAAATATACATATTTTCTGTATTGATGGTTTTACTTCCTCATTAAAAATTGTTTATTCAAGGGTTTACATGAATTGTTTATTGAAGGGCTCACATGAAAAACAAGTAAAGGACAGTGGGGTTATTAGGGTTTGGTTTGGTTTGGCTTTTTTGCTTGTTAAGAAAAAGTAATAGTATTGCAACTCTGAATATTAATTTTTCCATAGTATATGAAAAAAGTTGTTTTGTACCAGAACAAAAAAGAAACTCACAAAATTGTATATTTGAAAATCTCTTGCTCAGCTGACTTATCTCATTTTTACTTAGTTGTTTACATGGGAAACATCTCTGAACAGAGAGAAAAAAGTCATAAATCGCTGGGAAGTAATTCATTTCATAGTACTAAAAGTTGGATGACCATCAAACGTTGGCAGGTTGGAAAACATTGTAAGGAAATATCACTGAAAACTTGTTCTGGTTTTATACTTTTCCCTAGACAACCTTCACTGATTACTGTCAGATAAAATTTCTTGTCTGTGTGAACTTGTCCCTCCACCTAATCTTAAATTAAAACACAGTGTTACTGATCCGAGGAGTTAAGAGATACAGCAAGTACTAATCTGTATATCATTACTGTAAGAAGGGCTTCAAAAAAACTTCCAGTAATAACACAAAGTCAGAAATAATGTGTTTGAGTTTGGGGCAGAGCACAACTACTATTCAGCAGAGAAAAAAACCAAACAACTTTTCCATGGTTGCATCTATGCCACTATTGCAAATGTATTTTTTTGCTTTATGTTTATAGATATCAATGTGATTTTATTAATAAGAAAATATTATTTAATAGTATGATAAAATCCACTGAAATAGGCCATCATGCCAGCTTGCTTAGCAGTAGTGTTCCAAATTCAAAACCTTTTTAATTAGTAAGTTTAATTTTTGATATAAAGATTGGGATCAAAACTTCAGCAAATTTCAGCAAAACTGCAGACAGCTTTAGAATTGTAACTTCAGCCCATAGGCATCCAAATTCTGCTTCAGTCTTATTTTTGCTGCAGAAATTCATATCAAAATCCTCAGCAGTGCTAAGGCAAGAATATACTCTGTCATTGTTTAATATGCAGTGAAGCCTAATCATCCATGCTCAAATTTCACCTATAACAAAAAAGCTTGGCCAACAGTTTATGTCTATGAAAAGCTGGGATTGGGTACTTTGTAAAAATAGATACCATAGCATTGAGGTATAGAATACTAAAAATAGCCTGGAAAAGTGAATGTACTTTATTGGTGTAGCAGATGTAGAGCACTCACACTGTTATCAGCATCATTTCACTACCAGAACTGCAATACCTCTACTAAGACCTTAGGGAAGAAGGCTGGGCTGACGAAAGGGTTTTCTTTAAGATATAAAGAAATGACACAGCAGAGAAATTTAACAGTTTGCCCACATCTTCCTTTGAGAGTTCCTGTCCTGATTCTGCAGCCACATGTCCCTTTTCCCTACTTGACTGTTTTGCAGTAGCTGCATTACAAAGCTCATATCCCAAACAAGGAGACTTTGATTCAAATAAAGTACCCAAAGCTTGTTCTTGAAAAGAAGTCAAACTGAGATTTCTCCTTTGATAACATCTTTTCTGATACCTTGGCAAGCTTTCTGTCTCTGGGGTTGCAAGCCGTAAACCAGGAAAGATCAGTACTTTATGGCCATGAATCAAGAGTTCTTTTTCGTTTGTGTTTTTTCTGAGCTGTTATTAATATGTCCTCATGTCTGAGAGACTGCTAGGAAACTGTTGAATCACTGTGAAGGTTTCTTTCTAAAATTTTTAACAGCACCCTAGGTAGAAATTCTCCTCTTTGATATGAAATCCTAGAGAATTTACTCTTGACAGCAAGTTCTGGAAGTCTTCAGTTTCTGGAATTCAAAGAGCTAAGGCTTTTGTCTCTGGATTTTTGAATTGCTGAAGTTATTCCGTAGCATACAATCCACAGTCAAAGACCAGTTTAATTTTATTTTTTGGTACTCTAAACTTATTGAAAACTTCTTAAAATTTATACCAGTCTGGGATATATTAATAGTATTTTTAAAGCAATACCTCATTTTTATTAAACCACTGTATATTACTTTTTAAAATTGTATCTCATCTCTTAGCATCAGTTTTGGTAGTGCTTTCTCATCTTATCTGACAATGATTTTTTTTACAGAAGTATCATAGTGGAAGATAAAGATCCTTTGCTTTTTTTCTACCATTTCACCTCCTCTTGTGGTAAAATGTATCTGTTGGAAACTTTTCCCAGTTTAAAAGCACACATTTAAGTTGAACAAATCAATACATGGGCCTACATTAACATCTCTGCATTTCTTTTGTCAAAATTTTCCTGGAATAATTTTGGTTTGTTTGGATTTTTTTTATTGTACATCATATATCTTCTTTTAATTTCAAAGTAAAAACTATGTCCTGATTTGAAATCCATCAAAAGTTTATTATATTTTTGAAATATAAGCAATTACTGAAAATAAAAAATGCTCTAGGAAATGCAAAATTTATTCTCCAGTTTGGGATCTAACATGCAAAAAGATCTTAGAAAATCTATCCTAAGTTTTATGGTTTAGCCAGTTAAATGAAAAAATATTTAGCCAGGGATGTTCAGTGGTTTTACTGAAGTACACTCTTGGTTTTCACTGACTTCAAAAAATGCAGGAGGTGGGGTGAATTATTTGTACATATAAAAGAAAACATTAATATAGTGTCCAATTGACATATATATACACACCTTACCTCAGGCACTAAAATCATTGAACTGCTTTAAAAGACAGATAATTATAAAGACAATGTGATTTGGAGATTTTCTTAGTGGTTAAATATTTTAGGTGGATATTTTCAAGCTTTTAAACAATAGAGAAGACTAAACGTACTTAAAAGTACAAATACAAATGTAGGTTTCCTCGACCATGGTCAAGCTTTGTACTTTACCTAAATATGCAAAGAAATGAAGGCTTTCTGAACCAAAAAACCACATCTTCGGAGAAATAACTTTAACTATGGCATGTAAATTAAGGACTTCTAGGTCTGTTGCTTCATATCAAACATATTCAGCTTCTGTTTTTTTTTCCAAAGGCCAGTACCACAACTTAATTCTAGTAGACCGAGGTCACAAAGAGGTTCATTTTTTCTTACATTTTTGCTCAGAAAAAAAAAAAAAGAAGCTATTGTAGAGGGTTTGCAGTTCAAATATGCCTTGAGTAATACAAAGTATATTAGAATCTATTTACCAGTACTACCAATGATGTTTATTCTTTCCAGACTTTCTTGGAACTGCAGAGACTAATAGCAGAGGAAAAAAACAAATATAACCAAAAAGTTTAGCATTCTCCATCAATATTCTTAAACTCTGATTGCATACAAGGAACAAAATTCTTCTGAGTTGAGTGAGGAATTTTTTGTGTTTCGAAAAGCACATAACCATAGTGCAACACATCCCTCAAAACTTCAAATGGGTATTACTGGAAATTTTAACGCAAATAGTAATTTTACATGCACATCTCCTTGTAGATAGAACATTTAGGTGTGGAAATATCTAAATTTAGATCAGATGAAATTTTAACAGATATTTCCTACTAATAACAATGGGCTGTATATATTCTTGCATTTTTCTTTCTTTCTTTTTTTTTCTCCTACCAAATACTAGAAATAGTAATTTCTGATGGGCTGCATTGTCATTTGCTGCCCTTGGGTACCATTCCCGAAATGACTTAAATGACTTTCACACTAGAACTTAAAAATTGTCCTGTTATTCATCTTAACTCTTAGTTAGCATATAGCATATATGAGAAAAGCAATTACCGTGTCCCACACAGGAAAACCATAAAGGATTTATGTTGTTAACTGACTGCAGGGATGAATGCTGGATTACCTGGCTAGGGTTTAGCAACCTGGCCTGAACACCTGGGACTCTGGGTGTGGGAAGACTTGTAAATTACCCATGTTTGAATATTATGAGCACATGTGAATTATAATGGGTGGAACCAAGCCCATCCAAGTCACTCTGGAGCTCGTCTTCATTCTTGGGTTTCCCTGGAGGGGAATCAGCAAGAAGCCTCATGTGAAGTGCCTCACTGTCCCGCTTCACTGCACGGGGCTCTACACACTTCACTGCTGTGGTGAATCTGCCCTCTGGGACGAGTGGTTCAGATCTGCAACATTTAGTATGATGACGTGTAAAGTCCTTGGTACTGCATCTAGAATAGCAGACCGTGAAGCTTCTGAGCCTCTGCTTTCAACTGGACATTAATTCCAGTTGGATCTTGTTATCCACTGCTTCCTGCTCCTCCTTCCAGTTTTCACGCCTTATTTCCATTTTTTCTTTCTGCGTGAAGAAGGTGTGGGGATTATCCTGGAAAGTACCACGTGTTCCCAGAGCTTGGGCTCTGGCTGAGGTGCCTCAGCAACTACTGATACATGTCATGTGCTGTAACTCTGCTTAAACTCTGCCTTTCCCAGCAGTGTCAAGTCTTGAAGTCCATACCACAATATTTTCTGTTCCTAATCTCAAGATCAGGTAATAAAAAAAGACAGTAAAGCTTAATCCATCTTGAAATGTGAAGCACAATTGCTTGGTTTAAATTACTCAGGCAGCCTGAGACTTTTTCACCAACTTTGTGTTGAACAGTAATTACTGCAAGTGCTTACTTATCTTATTTTGCTTATTATCCAGTAGGACTTTACCAGAGTGATACCTATATCAGAAAAATCAAGAAGTAAAAATGCTTATTTTGAGAAAAAATGTTGCTTCATATGAGAAATGCTAGTTCATTTAGAAAAGTTTTCTTTAAAGCTAATTGTGACTTAATATTTTTCTGTAAAGATTCCTTCCCAAACTGTGAATATCTAGCATTTCTGAATAGCAAGTTACATCTGAAAAACAGATTCAACTGGGGTTGTGGTCAGAAAAGAGAATATAAAAATAGCAGTTTCTATGTGTTTGGTCATGTCTGCTTACTTTTCCAAGCAAAATAAAGTTTTTCAAACTTTTTCACTCATGTAGGCAGTCCAGAGCAAATATATCTTTGGTAAAGTGTGCAGTATCTCTTTTCTTTCTAGATAACTTCTACAGAAATGTTATGCTACTTTCCTAATACAGAGCTACACTGATTTGAAAGCCAGGTTATCAGAGCAAGTTTGCAAAGCTGCCAAAAAAAAAAAAAAAATATAATCAAAAAACCCAACAACCCAAAAATCCCCACTCTCAGATAAGCCCCAAAAACAGAAATAGAGATTTATAGGTCAAAAAACATGCCCTCAAAAGGCCAGAGAACATAATATTCTTGCATAAAACCTACTACTTTTAAATATCGTATTTTAATTTTTAGTTATTCTATGTGCAGACTGAAACTGAATACGGATTTTTTTTTCTGAAAACTTAAGCATGAAAATGCAATTTTTGCAGCTTTCCTTCATATTGAATATTAATTTCAAGGTAAAATTTGATTGAACTGAACTAAACTATTATGCTTCAGTTGTAAAATATTTGGGGCAAGAAGACAAAGAATCATACTACACTTTCCAGTATATGATGCGGCACCAAAAATCATTTTTGTTTCACAGATTCAGATGCAAATCTTTGTCTTGACTGCCTACAAATACAACATCTGAGTATAGAATCTGTAGGATCTTTCCCTTGCTAATGTACCTTCTGTCCCTGGCCCTCTAGTCCATGTGCCCTGGTTTCCTCTGAGGGGAGATATATATGGTGTATGTAAAAAGCAGAGGTTTCCTCCAGCAACTCCTCAAAATTGGACTAATGGAGAAACAGGACTATGGAGTTGCACCTGCCCAGCACGATATATGCAGCCAATGAAGCTTATGACCAGCACTTGAGCTCTCCTACAGAACTGAGACACATCATGAATAATCCACAAGAATATGTATTAATAATAGGAATCTATATAGCAAAATATTTCCTCCATTAAGGAGCACCCTAGTCCTCAAGAGACACAACAGCAATCTTCCTAAAATTTAGGAGGAATCTGAATACAGGCCAAATATTCCCCTCAGGGAAGTCAGTGGTAAAAAAATCGACTTGACTTTAATGGTGCATGATTCTGTGCTCTGCGAAAAAGGTCACTAACACATGCATGGACAACAAGTCAAATACATCTGGTTAACAGAATGTTGCTATTTTGGGCTCAGCATAGTGATATGATTATTTTTTTTGCTTTTTGTTTATACTTATGTCTATCTTTGGCAGGGAAAAAAACAGAAAACAAAACCGGAGATATCCATGTTCTATTAGTTGCAGTGGACAAGGATTCCACACAAGGTTGTTGGCCAGTGGAATACATGTTCTCTGTTTCTCAGACATCTCCAAGAAATTCTTGAAAATTAGCCTTTATTCTTGGGAAAAAAACAAGGACAGCAAAAAAGAACACCCAGCAAATAAAACCCCTAGAAATAATGCTCATTCTGCAACAGAAAGTACTTTTTTCACACAAATGTGTTTTTCCTGTAATGCCAAATGTTCAAAATATTTTCTTAACAGACTCTATCTCAACTTGCTTTTGTCCCCTTACTTTCATTTAGTAAGGTAGTAATTCCCAAATGGAAATTTTAGCTTTTGCCACTGGGAACAAACTGGGTAAAAATTCCCACTCATATATGTTCAGAATACCTGATTAAAAGTTATTTGTGTATTGGGAAACAACCTGTTTTTTAACAAAAGCTGTTTCACTCAAAGGTGCTAATCACCAATATGAGCAAAGGAGTCTGGGGTGGGAAGGAGATGCATTCTTTTGATTCACATGGCATGGGGCCACTTGTAGGTCTCTGGTTTATTTGTGGAAAATGGAGGGAAACAGTTTCCGCTGTTGTCACACTCTCCTGCCGTAGATGGTAGGTGGGTGCATGGGAGAAAGGAACAGTTTAAATTAAAGCAAAACTTTTTCTCAAGTGTTTATTTTCGAACACTTGCGTGTCATGGAGGCCGGTCTCATGACTTTAAACAAAACCCAATGTCATTGCTTCCATGAGGTTAAAATGAAGTGCAAGAGAAGAATTACAATGACTTTGCCTGCAACAGAAGGAAGGTCAGGCATCACTTTGGACTGAAGTTTGTCTCCATGGAGCGATGCCAGCAGCTGATACTTGACCTTTAAATTCCCCAGAGTTGCCACAATTTTAGAGAAGTGGCATTTGTCAGATGGCCAAAGAGGGTGATGGAAAGGCCAGGCTGGTGGCTGGGGGCAGCTGAGGGCAAGTGGGAGAAAAGGTGTTTCCTTACATTGAAATTGTCCATGGGGTGGGAGAATCCCAGTGAAATGGCTGTGGATGAAGGTGCTACCTGGGGACGAGGCCAAGGGGCAGGTGCAGAAAGTGGGACGTTGTGAAGAGAAATGTCTGCAGGGAAGGAGAGGTCTGTTCTGGCTGAAGGTGAGACGGCAGTGTGGGCTGTGGGGGAACCGTGCAGCAGGAGACACCAGCCCGGGGGCAAGAGCTGAGGGACCCGGCTCGGCCCGGGAGCTCCTCCCGAGCCTCTGAGGGATGGAGAGAGGCGGGGGGGGGGAAAGGAGGGAGGGAGAGATGATGCGGTGGAAGCCCTCTCCCTGGGCTGGTTGAGGGGCGGGAGGGAGGGGAGGCAGCTCCTGAGGAGGGGAGGAGAAGAAGAGGCTGAGAGGGGATGTTGTTAAACAGTTTCTTACCGTAAGAGGGAGTTGGGACCCAGATCTTTCCAGTTAATCACACAACAAACTTAGATCATCGCAATAAAAAGCTCCGCTCACTCTGCCTCCTCGAGTGACCGGCGGTGCACGGGGTCCTTCCGAGGAGCCATCTCCCCTTCTCCTCC